>PITA01003086.1:0-80342 GCA_004023965.1 Spilogale gracilis | reverse complement strand
CTGCTGCTCCAGATGTGGAAATCCCGTCTCATGTCCCTAGGCGTCACCCGGAGGCGGCCTCTGGGCCACAGTGTCCAGCTTCCACAGGCCTGCCCCACACTCACCGGCACCCAAGGTCCTACCTGCTGGGGGCACACGGGTTAGAGCTGCCTGGAATCCACAGCCTGTCTCTTACGAGCTTTGGGGACTGACAGTCCAGGTGGGACACTTCTCCCCTCTTTGCACCAAATACTAAAGTGTGTTTTCCTTTTTACCACTGGGAGGTCCTGGACCTTTGGGGACAATAACCTGATTAAAGGAGTTTCCCAAATGACTCTCTCCTATTCCTTCCCTTTCTTCTTCTTTTTCTTCCCTGATATAAGAAGTGTATTAACCAGACACCTGGGGGGTTAAGGGAACCTGGGCTTCAGGAAGAGTCCCTAGATAATCTGCCTATAAAGTGACTAAGGGAGGGGATGTCCCTTTTATCATGATTTGGGGTGGAGCGATGACGTCCATTTCTAAGTAACACATCTGTTGTGGATTCATAAATAACTGGATCAAACTTTGGAGAGCATTTGTCCCCACCATTTCACTTTTCTGAGTGGTCAAGTAAGATGTTCCAAGAGAAGAGAGTGGGGACACTTGGTGACCGAGGCAGGACCAGCATCCAGATCTCTTGACTGCCAATCCCAGGGACCGTGCATTTGGGAAACCACATGTGTCCCACCCTGGTAAGCTGCCAAGTAGAGTGGTAGAAGGCAAGGCTCCAAAGACAATACATGGCCAGGGCAACATACCTGATTTCATGCTTTCCACCTTCCAGGAATATAGTAGGATTATATTTCCTGGCTCCTTTGTGTTTGGGTAGAATAATGTACAATGTGATTAGGTAGCCAGTGAGTTGTGGGTAGAAGTGTGACATTTCCTGAAGTATTTAATCACCATGTGCAACCCTCCAGAGCTCACTACCTCTCTCTGCCACAACATCCAGCAAGTGCCAGAGAGCGACCATTCAGTGTGCCTGGGTCCCAGAAGAAGGACAATGCAGAGCAGAGCCCCAGCTGACATGCCGTCGACATATGATGTAAGAATGAAATGGATCTTTGTTTAAGCTGTTGAAATTCGGGGGGTTTTGTTCCTGCAGCATAGCCTTGCTTGTCCTGACTACTATGCACGACAAAGAGACTGACCTTAATGAGAGCAGAAAGAGCAAGGAACTTTTCTTAAAAAAACAATGAAATTATAGCCTCAAAGAGAGCTGGTCGAGTGGAGTGATGGGAACAGAAGCCAAATTTAGAGGCTCGAGGGAGGAGAGCGCCTTGCCAGTATCAAGTACTTGTCAGCACGCTTGTGCTAGAGATAGAAGCAACAGTGATGTGTTGTTCACTCAAGGAGAGACCCTGGAGCACACACACACCCCCAGTTTATTTATGTCTTTTAATGTTTCGCCTCCTTCCTCGGACTTCTGATACCCCTGGTATTAGTGGGCCTGTCTACACAGGCCTCAGTTCAGTATATGTATTTTTTAATTAATTTATTTGAGAGAGAGAGTGAGAGAGACCATGAGAGTGGAGAAGGTCAGAGGGAGAAGAAGACTCCCTGCAGAGCAGGGAGCCCAATGCGGGACTTGATCCCCAGACTCCAGGTTTATGACCTGAGTCGAAGGCAGTTGCTTAACCAACTGAGCCACCCAGGCACCCCAGTATTTCTGATTATTCATAGGAAAGCTTCTAGAGACACCCCTGCATACAGAGAAAAATAAAGAGGATTACAATGAACTGTTTCAAAGCTTGAAAATGCCTAACCAGAAGACTATACATCTCTGCTCCTGAATTTTCTCTGAAGTCTATCATCTCACGGGACCAACCCTTTTGACTTTGGAAGCTTTCCATCACAGGGCCATTCAATACCAGTCCCTAGAATCGCGTTTTTAGCCTCTGATAAGCTAGGTCCACTCACAAAAACATGAAAAGACTGGCAAAAAATCAATTTTCTCTTTTTCTACCATCTTCATCAATATCTCAGAGTTCCTTGTATTTCTCTGGTGTCCCAGTGGAAGTAAATGTTAATGATTGTGAAGGAGATCTGAAGTTGCAATTTTAAAATGAGGAAACATAACACTGAAATGGTGTTAACTAATTTTAAGATACCAACAAGCACAAGGTACTAGGTCTTTTGGTAAAGAGCTAGAATTCACTCATCTGCAAGATAGGAAGCATTGAAGTGTTTTCACAGTGGTATAGAAATTCTTAAGTTTTGGGGCGCCTGGGTGGCTCGGTTGGTTGGGCGACTGCCTTCGGCTCAGGTCATGATCCCGGAGACCCGGGATCGAGCCCCACATCGGGCTCCCTGCTCGGCGGGAAGCCTGCTTCTCCCTCTCTCACTCCCCCTGCTTGTGTTCCCTCTCAAGCTGTGTTTCTCTCTGTCAAATAAATAAAATCTTTAAAAAAAAAAAAAAGAAAGAAATTCTTAAGTTTTGCAGGTTTATTAACTGTTATCGTTTGCTTGAATTTTTATTTCCATGTTCCTAGATACAGCTAGTCATGGCAGAGGTCCTGTCTCAGCAGACCCCTGAGATGTTGGCACACTTCTCTAGACTCTACTCAGAGCTTGGAAGGGAAGTAAAAGTATCTATGTAAATTGCCCTGCATCCCACTCCTCCACTGAGGACTGATTATCTTAGTCCATTCTGGCTGCTATAATGAAGTACCAAACACCAGGTAGGTTATAAGCAATAGAAATTTATTTCCCCCAGTTCTGGGAAGTCCAAGACCAAGGCACTAGCAGATTTGGTATCTAGTGAAAGGGCCCACTTTGTGGTTCATAGATGGCCCCTTCTCACTGTGTCCTCATGTGGTAGAAGAGGTCAGGAAGCTCTCTGGGGTCTCTTTTTTCAGGGCACTAATTCCATTCATGAGAGCTTCATCCTCATGACCTAAGTGCATCCCAAAGGCCACACCTCCTAACACCATCACACTGGGGATGAGGATTTTAACATATAAATTTTGGGAGATCACAACATTCAGACCATAGCATGGATCTAAGTCAATTTGCCATTGATGTTTGTCAGGTTCCTCTGTAAACATCAGTAGCCTTCAACCATAGGAAGTAAGGAGGAGCAATATACCTCCTCCCCCCAACTTTGCTAGCAGGTAGTATGTGACAAAGTAAGCAGACTGCAGGCAACAGTTGTTAGCAACATTATTAGCAAGGATGAATGTCAAGATGCTCTGTAAAATTCAGTGAATTCCCCCTCCCTGTCCCTGCTGTCCAACTACCTCGGTTATCACAACATTTATTCCAGGGAAAACACAATATTTTGTCAGCAGGATCAGACTCACCTTCTGGACAGATCTGGAGACAGACTTCTTTATGAGGGATCTGGGTCCTGGAGTCTTGTTCCATAGCTGTAGGTACTGGCTTTACTTATTTTTAAATTCATTCATGAAAAGGTAGAAAAGCCAAAGGTCTTACCAGCCAAGCATATATCTTGAACACATTTTACCACCCACATCTAACCGTTCTCATGCTTTGGCTTGCCTGCCCCTCATTAATATCCCACGCTTCAGATAGAGTATCCATTTCTCTAATGCTGCACATGAGGACCTCTACTAATGGTCTTCTCCCTAGTTGTGGACATGACTTTGCAGTGGGTGGTCCACACGACCGTAGCACCTACAACTTGAATTTTTCAGGCAGGACCCAGGGTCTGGTCCCAGCTTGCCTCAGAACACAGAGGCACTGACTACGTCCCCCCCAAAACAAAGCCAGGCCCAGCCCCAGTCGTGCAGCACTTCTCTGATCTCCTGAGCACTCCACCCCACTCACCTACAATCATGAAGTCTGATCCAGAGACCCATGATCTGGTACACAGAGCCCCCAAACCTGACCCCCTATTGCTGCCGCAAACTGGCTCCTTCTCCAAGGGTACAGAGCTTTGTACCCTTATCACACCATCTACCTTATGCTATTAATACCCAGGGCCTTGCCACCAGCCCATAGCTTACTAATAATGTACAGGTGCAGTTAAGCTACAGCCATCCCTCATCTGTATGATTAGCTCTTACCTACCTTACTAATTAGAAGGTTTCATCCTGCTCCAAATCTACCTTTTCTGAATGAATGGCTCTTTTAAAGGGAGCCAGACTCCCTGAAATGCATCCAGATAAAAAGGAACCAACAACAACAACAACAAAAAGAGTCCTGTGACTTTCTTTATGGAATGAGAAAAAGTAGCTTAGGAAGGTTTTTAAAAGCTCAGCACTATCCTCATCAAAGGAACTCTAGCTATGGCTATCAAGGGGCACTTGGGGGACAAGAAGTTGGAGAAGGTCTAGGGGTCTTGTAAGAGATATGAATGGATTTTTCATTTTTACCTCAAAGAGTTTAGGGTTTTAAGCAAGACAGTTGAGATCAGGTTTTGACTTGAGAAATATCACCCTGGAGAAAGATGGTTAATAAATTAGAAATGGATGGCAGGGAGACTAGTAATAATCCAGGAGATAGATGGCGGTGGCTTGAATGAGGGTGGTGACTGGGTAGACAGACAGAGTGGGTGGATTCAGGAAGCATGGAGTGTGATGAGTCCCTTACCTCCTTCCAGTCCCTACTTGGATTGCATCTAAGTGAACCTTCGTTGACTACCTGTTTAACACAGACATCCTTCTCCCATACTTTGTCACCTTTCTCTGCTTAATTTTTCTCCATAACATTGATCACCATCTGACATCCCATAGAATTTAGTTGTTAATTTGTTTGTGGGTTGTTGGTTTCTTTGCGCCATCTAAAATATACATTTTATGAGGGCTAGGGTATTTGTATCTTTTGTTCTCTGGATTTCCAACGCCTACCCCTGTCCCTGGGACATAGTAGATGATGAAGAAATACTTTTGGAATGAATGCAGGGATGAGGAATAAATAGAATTTCAGGATGCAATCATTGGTTGGCTGAAAGGAGATAAGAGTAACTGGTAAAGGGGCAAAGGAAGTTTCCCAGGTTTCTGGCTAGGTTACCTGAGGAGGTGAGGTGCCAGTCAGTAAGACCAGGAACACCATGGGGGAAGAGAGAAGCAGGGTGGGAAGTGAAAGAGTGAGTGGATAAATTTGAAGCAACTGCGGGACATCTAGAGAAGAAAGAGTAGACAGGAGAGGGCTTTGGGTTAGAGGAATAGGCTTGGCAGCCTTTTGAGCCTTTATTCATTCAAAAAATCTTTGTGTACCTGCTTTGTTCCAGACCCTCTACCAGATGCAATGGACACCAAGATGAGCAAAGTGAGCTCATGCAAAGGACAAAGGGATGCCATTACTCATAAGATTACATTTACTACCACAGTTGGTAATAGCTCATGCCATGAGGGAGCAGGGAGCAGGCTCTCTCACAGACTGTTGAAGGAACTATAAATTGGTAGGAACTTTCTGGAACCACAACTCGGCAGCATGTCTCAGAAAGCTTGGAAATGGGCATGTCGGTGACTCAACAGTTCCTCTTCCAGATACTTGCTAGTCACACGTGCAAGACATGCTGTATGTCAGGAGGCTCCTACTTCAGCATGACCAGCTTGCACACCAGCTGGCAACTAGGAACCCCACCCGTGCTGCACAGGACATGCCCTTCGTCCTGGCACCCTGAGAAGGTCTGTGAGGGCCCCATCTGGATGCAGCTGTGGAAAAGCCAGGATCTAGCTCTGGTCTTTTGCTTAGCCTAAGGCATACTCTCAAAGAAGGGCACTGGCTCCCTGTTCCAGTTACATACTGCTGTGTAACATGCTAACCCAACCTTATAGTTGAAACTGATCATTTTATTATATCTCATGGGTCTTTGAATCCAGAATTTGAGCAGAGATTAGCTGGGCAGTTCTTCTCCATGTGGCATCTACCGGGGTCAGCCCATGGTATGGAGTTGGTTGCTGGGCTAGTCTGGAGCATTCGGTGTAGTTTTACTCACATGACTGACATGTCAGCAAGAATGGTTCCGAGGGTCTTCTTCCCTCCCTGCATTGTCTCAGAGCCTCCACATGTGCGTTCTCCAGCAGAGTAGCTGTGTTTTTTCATGATAGTTTAGGACACTAAGACACCCAGACAGAAGCTGCCAGTTCTTTTTAACACTAGCCCTAAAACTTTGGCCATATTCTAAAGGTCAAAAGGTAATAGGCTAGTAGTAGATCCTACCTCTCAAACAGAGGAGTATCAAAGAATTTTTAGCCATCTTTAACCTATCTCATTTCTTTTCTTTCTTTTTTTTTTTTTTTTAAGATTTTATTTACTTGACAGAGAGAAACCCAGCTAGAGAGGGAACACAAGCAGGGAGAGTGAGAGAGAAGCAGTCTTCCCGCTGAGCAGGGAGCCTGATGCAGGGCTTGATCCTGGAACTCCAGGATCATGACCTGAGCCCAAGGCAGACGCTTAACAGCTGAGCCACCCAGGTGTACCTAAGATTTTGTTTCTTTATTAGAGAGAGCACAAGCAGGAGGAGCATCTGGCAGAAGGAGATGGAGAAACAGGCTCCCTACTGAGCAGACAGCCCGGTGCAGGGCTCCGTTCCAGGACCCTGGGATCATGACCTGAGCCAAAAGCAGCCGCTTAACTGACTGAGCCACCCAGTCGCCCCTGTCACATTTCTTAGTTTAGGATCGCCCAGAGGGCAAGTTCTTGCGTGCACATTCTGGTTATTCTCCTCCTGCTCCTCTACTGTGTGGGCCATTTCCTCCCTATAAGTGTATTGCAAAGTGAAAAAATCTCTCCGCTTCCTTCTCCACAGAAAATTAGGCTATTATAACAAACAGAAAAGAATACCTGTAATGTTATTCTGATACCTAGACGTGAGGCAGACCAAGGCTGTCTGGCTCCAGTGAACCGCTATCCTAGCTCTCCCGGGAAGGCTCTTCCTCTGAAAGAGAGAGAAACAGCCTAGACTCAGCTGTTCATTTCTGGAAACATGGCTCAGCCAACGGGGTGGAATTTCCACTGATTAGTTCTTCCACTGAGCGCCATGTGTAAATGGCCACTGTGAAGACAGCTTCTTAGGAGCCAAGTGTACAGACCTAAGTCATAGTTCGAAAATAATCCTGTAGAAGCCATGCTTGTGTCCTTATTAGTCCAACAACAGAGAGACTTGTCTCTTATTAGTGTTCAAGACAGCATGAAAGACAGTATTAAAATCTCTTATCAAGACACCATGGACTATATAAAAAGTGCCGGAGGGGTTGGCCAAAAATGAGAATATGGCTGCCAATGGTAGGGCACCATCCAGGCAAGAAGAAGAGCTACAAGGCACAGTGAATGACCTCACCGGGAAAGCTGATCAGGGGGAAGGTGCCAAGAGGGTGGCAGATCTTATCACAGGTGAACACCTGTGCTGCCCTTGGATTATCTTTATATCAGGAGAGCCTCCGGTAGGCTTCTTTGAATGTAGATGCTTTCCCCCCCTTTCAAGGCTGGCAGGTGATTACAGAAGAAACAGGCTTTATAAGAGGTCAAAGAGAGGATGAGCTACCCTGGAAGAGCATCTGGTTCAGCTCTAAAAAATGTATTCACCCAAAGGACAGGCCTCCCCACCCCTGAATCCGCTGCCACATCTCATCACTGCTGATGGCCGCTCTGTGCCAGGTTAGCAGGTGAGACTTTGCATTTGTTTTGGGGACAGATGCTGGGTAGGGGTTTTAAATATGCCCACAAATTCTCTGGTACTTCCCTTCAAGAGGTGGACCTTAGAGACTTCCAGAACAGTAGAGCAATAAGGTCTGAAAATTCATTCTTCCATAAAAGCAGTAAGAATATTTGTAAATATTGCCAAAATCAACATTTCCAAACACTGGAGATTAATCAAAGGCTTCCAACAACCCAAGGAGCCCTATTTAAGAAGAACTGTTCAAGCTCCATGAGAACAGCAAATGTTATAGCATTTTGTTTTTATTTTTATTTATTTGACAGAGAGGAACACAGCCAGAGAAGGAACACAAGTAGGGGGAGTGAGAGGGAGAAGCAGGCTTCCTGCAGAGCAGGGAGCCTGATGTGGGACTCGATCCCGGGTGTCTGGGATCATGACCTGACCTGAAGGCAGTCGCCCAAGCAACTGAGCCACCCAGGCGCCCCTGTTACAGCATTTTTAACTCGCACTATTCCAGTGCCCCTCACCCTGGCTCTGAAGTCATGAAAAACAGCAGCTTTAGAATCATGGTAGCTGTGAGAATGAGCAGCCTTACGACCACTGGAGGGGTAGATTGAGTTTGGAAGCTTTCGCTTCCTTTCGCATAGAATTGTCACTATTTTACCTGTTTTATAGCTCCATGGAAAGCCCTAGACATAGGACATTGCATTATTTGACCTGATTCAGAGCTCATTGGAGGGAGGGAGGGAGGAAGGGACCTAATCCCTAGGGCATTTGTCAAAAACAATAAATAGCAACTGTTTCTCATGGTGAGTGCCTGCAGTTGAACAACAGTTGGGGCCAATAAGAGCCTGGCCAAAACTTTAAGAAGAAGATTTCAGAAACGAGTTGTTCAAAGGGGGCTTTATAAAACTCCCGCATTATCACAGGATCCGGAAGACCACACACACATGTACAGGACTGTGAGAATACTCCAGAAAGTCATAAGTAGCATGGAAATTCACAACTTTTCACCAATGGCTGACCTCGAGAACTTAAAGCAGGAAGCTGTGTACTTAAGGAGTGTTGGAAGTGTGCCTCGGCTCATATGCACACATGTGCGCACATACACACCACACACACATAGTGCCTCTTGGGAAAGACTGGAGACTAATTGGTTCAAAGCATTTATGGAAATTTCTGTTCAGTCATCATTTGACCATTGTTAGCTGAACACAGACTTTAGTGGTCACACATGACAGGAAACACATATCTGTATACAGATTACATGTACACATCTGTATATACACTCTGTCCAGGAAAGTTACAAAACAAACAATAACAAAACAAAAACAGCACACCTGAATGGCTCAGTCAGTTGAGTGTCTAACTCTTGATTTCCGCTCGGGTCATGATCTCAGGGTTGTGAGATTGGGGTCGGTCTGTGTCAGGCTCTGCATTCAGCATGGAGTCTGTTTAAGATTCTCTCTCTCCCTCTCTCTCTGTCCCTCCCCCTGACCCCTTCTAAAACAAACAAACAAAACAAAACAATAGCAGCAACAAGAACCTTGGTGGAGGAAGGTATTTGATTTCTGGAACTGCCCCCCTTATATTATTTTAAATGTCCAGTTTTCAGTGGGTATGGAGTTCCTTTTTGGGCTGATGATAATGTTCTGGAATTAGACTGTACAACTTTGTGAATATACTAAAATCCATTGCATTGTACAGTTTAAAAGTGTGAATATTATGGTTGGTATGTGACATATCTCACTAAAATTTTTCATGTCTAATTTTCAAAAAAAAATTTATGAGACGCAGAAACAGGAAGTATGGCCCACAGACAGGAAAGGAAACAATCAATAGAAATTGTCCCTGGAGAAGCCTAGATGTTGGGTTTACTATATAAAGGCTTTCAATTAGTTATGTTTAAATGTTTAAAGAACTGGGGTGCCTGGGTGGCTCAGTTGGTTAAGCAATTGCCTTCGGCTCAGGTCATGATCCCGGAGACCTAGGATCAAGTCCCACATCGGGCTCCCTGCTAGGCAGGAAGCCTGCTTCTCCCTCCCTCACTCCCTCTGCTTGTGTTCCCTCTCTGGCTGTGTTTCTCTCTGTCAAATAAATAAAATCTTAAAAAAAAATGTTTGAAGAACTAAAGGGAGCCATATCTAAAGAATGAAATGGAAGCATAAGAATAATGTCCCAGCAAACAGAGAATATCAATAGAGATTATTCTTTTAAAGAGACAGCTTAGTTTTGCATCCCTTGAGTTGGGCTGCAGTTAGCAACATAATCCTACTGAGTAGGGTATGACAGAAATGATGGTGGTGACCATATTAGGTACTAAAAACACTGATCCTTTCCTTGCTTTCTTGGATTATTTGCTCTGGGAGAAGCCAGCTGCTTTTTCATGAGGACACTTAAGCAGCCCAATGGAGAGAGCTGCATGGCAAAGGACTGAGACTTCCCATCAACAACCATGTGGTTAGGTCACATTGGAAGCCAGTCCTACGTCTTGAGTCAAGCCTTCAGATGATGGTAGCCCCACCAGCTGATATCTCAGTCATTGTTTCATGACAGCTCTGAGCCAGAATCATCCAGGTAATTTGCTCTTGGATTTCTTACCCTCAGAAGCTGTGTATCTCACACCATCTGTGTCTGCTGTTTAAGCAGCTAAGTTTGGGGATAATTTGTTATTCAGCAGTAGTAACTAATAAATACTGAGAGGCAAAAATCCGTTAAAATAGTCAAAGGAAAGAATTGAGATCAATAGAGAAATGTTACTGGGAGATTACTTTTGTTTCAATATGACAAAGAACTTTATACAGTGAGAGCAGCCTGTAGTGGAATAAGGCACATTTTAAACCGGTGTGCTGCTGTCATTTAAAATTTTCAACCAGAGATCGATGGCCATTTATCACAGATGATGAATGTGGTTCCCTTCTCTAGTGGGTACAGGATTTTTCCAGATGACCCCTGTTTTCAAATTTACTTATAATTCCACACCCACTGCTACCACTACCATCTGTTTTCCAGGAAGAATCTGAAGTATAGAATTATGACACATCCATAAACAAGTTAAGATAAAAATAACAGAGTCCAGAAACCACACAGAAGAATTAGAAGAGTTGCTAGAATTAAAATTAAGCTTTGTGGCAGCTTAAGAAAAAAATTCTACTCCCCGTCACTGGAGATGTTAACATCCTGCCCCCAGTGTGAGACCTGACAATATATTCCTCTTTTTTCATCCCACTAGCTAATTCTGGTTGGAGAATCACTGGCTCAGATTATCTCTCCCAACTCTGTCATCTCCTGTATGCTTTTGTCAGGAGCTAAACATTACCTGATTTTTAAAAAACAATTTTTAAGATTTTACTTATTCAAGAGAGAGAGTGTGTGCGCATCAGAGTTAGAGAACACAAAAGGGGAGGGCAGAGGGAGAAGGAGAAGACTCCCCAATGAGCAAGGAGCCCAACTCGGGGCTCAACCCCAGGACCCCCAAGTCATGACGTGAGCCGAAGTCAGATGCTTAACTGACTGAGCCACCCAGACGCCCCTAAACGTTACCTGATTTAACTGAAGAATATTCCTTATTACAGATAGAAAAAAAAATTCTATGGGTAACCAATCCCAGAAGGTGAGTATGAGAAAGCCTATCTCCCACCTTAATAGAGAGAAGTGGATCTCACCGTCTACCACTTGCAGGAAAGTCTCCTAAAGCAAGGCTGTTTTATCTCACCTAACATTAGGAGGCAGCCTCCCTGGATTACTCCAGTAGAAGATGGAGGAGTCGGTTGTGGTTCCTGGACATCCTCGATGAGACAAGTTCCTGGGCGATCCAAAACCAGAGTCGACTCACCAATTGTAAGGCATCTGGCACGTTGACCAGGGATCAACCTCCACAACCCAATATGAATGGAAACATCCAAGTTCCTAGCAGATTCCTTTTATCTCTAAACCTCTCCTCTTCATTATCTCAGTGCTTCCCGAAAAGACACTAAGATGTTGTAGCTCTAAATCTAATTTGGACCTGGCAAAGGTTCATGTTCCTCTCCATGGGCCACCTTAGTTGTGAAAGTTTCTGGAAGAAATCTGACTTGGAGTTGTACCTCCTTCTGGTGAAAATCCAGATGATCAGTGACATCCAAGGTCCCTAATCACTGCGAGGCTCTCCCATGTCAGTGCCATGAGCTTTGGGCAGGGAACTCAAATTGTGCAACCAACAAGCACACATCCAAGCAATATCGTGAAAGGAGGACATGCACTTATTAATTAAAATTGAGTCTGAGACAAGGTAGAGAAATGGCACCTGATGTTCTTTTCACCAAAGTCCCTATTTAATTCCAAACATATTCTGCAGGCTGGATGTCGGGCAGCTGAAGGGTGATCAGTCTTACGCTGGAATTAAAGCCTGCTGCGATGTTAATGAAGAACCGCCAGTAGGTTTGCTGGAAGGTAATTTAGATCTACATAATTATGACTTAATCCCTCACCCTGTGACATCAAAAAGGTCCCTACCCAAGCAGAAGCTGCATGATTTCATGCCACAATGAGTACAGCTGTATGACTCCTGTTCCCTTTTGTGTGTAGTGCTCACATCAGTCATGATAGCTTTATTAAATGGTGTGACCCGACCCAGTTCTTGCACACAGGGCGCTATCTCCTAATCAAAACCTCCAAATGTGGCTGAGCAAGCTGTGAAAAGAAATCAAGATCTGCATCTTAAATAGTAGATTAACCGCTCTGGAAGGGAGCGCTGCTGGCAGAGGTGGGGATGGCTTGAAGCAACCTCGCTTCTTTCCATGGCTGCGGTTGGAAGCACAGCTTCTAGCCTTTGGAGGTGAAGGAGTCCACGGAGGCGTCTTCAGAACTCCAGCTCTTGTTCTGGGGATAACTGTTCTTGCATGGAATTGCCACTTGGACATCTCCTTGTCACACTCAGTGGGTTTCCAGGGCAAAGGAGAGCCCTCCGAAGCAGTTTTGCTTTTCCTCCTCCATCTTCCAGGACGACAGTTGGGTGTACAAGTTAAGAGTTGCTATCGGAGGGGTCAGTATTCCTTTCCAAAGCAGCTCGGTGACAACCCAATGCCTGAACCAGACACAAAGCCAGTGTTTGAGTCATAAAACAGGAAAGTCATAGGGGTTACTTAGGCCAGAGATGGTAAAGAGAGGGATAGCAGTTCTATCGTGTTTGGGGTAGGGAGAAGGACAGTGGGTCTGGGATGTTTCCAGAAGTAGGTGATATTTGAGCTTGACTATAAGGATGGAGTTATGGGGTGAATTGTGTTCCCTCAAAAGTCATTTGCTGAAGTCCTAATGCTAGTACTAAGGAATTGTGACTTTATTTGAAAACAGGGTCACTGTAGTTATAATCAGTTAATATAAAGTCAGACTAGAGTAGGGTGAGCTCTCATCCAGTGTGAATGGTGTCCTTATAAAAAAGGGAAATGTAGACACACACATACACACACTCAGAGATGCCATATGCAGATTGGAATGACGCTGCTCTAGGCCAAGGAGCTAGAAGCTATCAGAAAGGCCCGGAACAGATCCTTCCCTTGAGCCTTCAGAGGGGGTATGGTCCTGCTGGCACCTTGATTTCTCAGTGGCCCCCAGGACTGCGAGGCACTACATTTATGTTGTTCTAAGCACCCCCACTCCCCAGTTTGTGGTGCTTTTTTATGGCAGCCTTAGAAAACTAATAAGGATTTGTAGGACTATATATATATATATTTTTTTTAAGATTTGTTATTTATTTATTTATTTGACAGAGAGAAACACAGCCAGAGAGGGAACACAAGCAGGGGGACTGAGAGAGGGAGAAGCAGGTTTCCTGCCGAGCAGGGAGCCCGATGCGGGGCTCGATCCTGGGTCTCCAGGATCATGACCTGAGCCGAAGGCAGTTGCTTGACCAACTGAGCCACCCAGGCACCCCTGTAGAACTATATTTTTAAACATGGGGAAAAAGAGGCTCGGGTGAAGGTAAGAGCACCAGCTTCTTGAGTTAAGAATTGGGCTTGCGGAGCGCCTGAGTGGCTCTGTTGGGCACACATCTGACTCTTGATTTGGGCTCAGGTCTTGATCTCCTCACTCAGCAAGGAGTCTGCTTGAAATTCTTTCCTCTGCCCCTCTTCCCTCTTTCTCTCTCAAATCTTAAAAAAAAAAAAAAAAAAAAAAAAAGTACTGGACTTGTATCTCGGGAGCATTCAGTGGCTCAGTTTTTTTGGAACCAAGAGTTTGAAAAGGAGCCATGGGAAGGTAACTGGGGACAGGCAATACAGTGCTTTGAATGGCAGAAATTTTTTTTTAATCTGGGGGATTTTACTACTCCGTTGTTTTGTTTATTTATATCCACTTTGACAGGAAGTGACTTATGATGTCTGACGTCAGTCGTAAGTCATGGAGAACCAGGTTATGTTCTAAGAGGTGATTCGACCAGTGTCTCAGGAAGATGAACTTGGGCACATCTACAGAGAGAAATGAGAGACAGGAAGCAGACTAGGAAGCTGCTCCAGACCCCTGAGGAAGAAGCTACGAAGGACTGCAGTAGGAAAATGGCAACAGGGCGCCTGCGTGGCTCAGTCATTAAGCATCTGCCTTCCACTCAGGTCACGATCCCAGGGTCGTGGGATCGAGCCCCACAAGCCCCCTGCTCAGCGGGAAGCCTGCTTTTCCCTCTCCCACTCCCCTTGTTTGTATTCCCTCTCTCACTGTGTCTCTCTCTGTCAAATAAATAAATAAATCTCAAAAAAAAAAAAAAAGAAAGAAAAGAAAAGAAAATGGCAACAGAACAGAGGGGATGAAGATGAGCGATGAAACTGTATGTTGAGCTGGCAAATGTCTGTGAATGGAGAGGAAGTGGGGGGAAGGCAGGAACTGGACCACACGTTGTCAATGTTTTGAGCCTGGTGACTAGGAGCACAGGGTGGCACCGACCAATTTAGTGAGGAAGGGAGGACCCTGTGGAGGGAGCTGAGGAGTTCCTTCACACACATCCACTTTGGGGTCGTCTGTGGGAGAGGTGTTGAGCTTGGAAGAAAATGAACTTGAGCGAAAATAATGACATCATTCACCTTGACGTGAGAATTGAAATTTGGAAGCCAACTGTAAAATAACAGTTCTAGTGTACAGGAAATGAAATGGGGAGGGGAGAGCCAGTCTGGTAATCCACTTAAAGACTATTCTAATCTCTTCAAATGTGACTGGATTTTTTGGTTTTGTTTTGTTTTAAGTACTCTCAACAAAGAAAAGATTTGGTCCGTGGCAAAAACGGCTTGAACCTTGATTTTAGCCAACTCCTGTCTCGGTGTGAGAGGATGAAGTAATGAAATAAATACACTGTTTGTCAGGAAAAGTCTCTCCCACCTGGAAAAACAAAATCAAGAACGCAAGCCTGAGGCCCTGCAATCCCGGAGAGTGATCTCCCTGCTTTGCTGTCCTGGGCAAAGCAGGAAATGGAAGTGGAGTCACCGAGGGAGGAAGAAAGCAGAGCCCTCAGCTTTCTTTGGAGAGTTAATTAGTTGGTGAGCGAGCTCTCTGACAGAGGAAGCTCTGGTCATCAAAGTATTCTTAATTGATGCATCAAGAGAGAGACACAAAAGAAGCTGCATCTGGAAAGAAGACCTTGGATGCTTTTCTCAAAAGAATGAAAGTACTTTTAAAGCTGTGGTTAAGTTCACCGGAGAAGGGTAGGAGAAGAATATAAACCATACTTAACTCTTTCTATGCTGAAGTCTTTATTAAACCAGGTAAAAGAGAATACTGTCTCCTACAATCTCGTCACCAAAACTTATTAAGCCAAGTAAAACTAAGACCCCACATGGCGGTTTGTCGCCAAAACTACTTACTACCTCATCCCCATCCAGTAAATATCGAATGGGAACCACAAGTAATTCAATAATTACTAACAGCCGCATTAAAGAAGGTTAAAAAAAAAAAAAGGTGAAGTTGATTTTAATAAAATCTCATAACATCTTAATAAAATATCTTATTTGACCCAATATGTCCAAAATATTACCATTTCAACATATAATTACTATTTAAAGGTTTGAGGTATTTTATGAGGGTTTTTTGGTATGAAGTCTTGAAAATCCAGTGTCTGTTTATGTTCACAACACACCTCGGTTCACACTGGCCGCATTTGAAGGCTTTGGGAGCCGCGTGTGGCCACTTTATCTGATGGTGTCACGTTGCCGCTTCCGAACCTGGGGGACGTCATCCTTGCCAAGCTGTTCATCCGCATCAGCTGAGGGGTTCCCACCTCATTTTCAAAATAGATGATTTTTCTTTACTTTGAAATTTTTGACCACTGAATTTTCTAGGAATTTCTTCAGTATTCTGTGGTGTCTCCTCTTGTTGAAAGGTTGGCGCAGGATTCAGTTCACAAATAGTATTTTGTACTAAAGCCTAAAGTAGAATCTCAAGGAACTGTTCATGGAAAGGGATTCGGGGGGATGGAGGAGAACCACCATTCACGGAGGGCGGCGTACTGTTTCAGGGGTTCAATCTACCTTAGCTCTCATACTGAGCCCAGGCAGTATGTTCATTGCTCCCAGCTTCCGGTGAGAACACTGGAGACAGAAGAAGCTAAGTATCTCCTTGTTCACATACATACTATCAGAACAGCTACTTGGGTGTGACCAGTAAGAAGTCTTCACTTTCAGTACTCATGGTCCTTTCAGTTCTGAGTAACACCAGGACAGAGACCAACCCTACAAAGAGTGGTATTTAGTGGTTTTCCTTAGCTTTCACAGTGAATGAGTTATGCGGAGGCAGCCCATGTGATGCGTCCAGACCTTCTTCCAACCTCCCTACCAACCTCTCCTGTCCCACTGAGCATAGCAGTGAAGCTGGGCAGGGAGCATTATCCACAGAAGGGGGCTAAGCCAGCTGCCCAGTACCCTGGAAAGCCCCAGCCCTTTCCTCTTACTGAACTCTTGTCCCCACAGGCTGAGGGATGGCGCCTTACTTGAATCTTGGAGCTGACTCTGCCTCACACTCAGCCTTAGAGGATCCTAGGAAATACCCAACTTAGGAGGAAGAGTGCTGAAGGTAATGGTAATCCTAGCAGTATTTTTTTTTTAAGTAGTTAAAGAGAGCTCCTCACTTGAGAGAAAAGGTAAAGATGCACAGAAAGGGTCAATAGACAGGGTAAGAAGGATCCCAGAAAGAGTGAGATGGAAGATGGGGTAGAAGCATCTTTGATCTGTGATCAGTCCTCTAGCTGATCTGCGAACTGAATGTGAGGCAGGCGGAGCTGATAAGCCCTCTTTCGTCCAGTGCTTCCCTCTGCTCATACCCCGTTCCACCGGCCCTTTCTGCAGCCACTGAACACAAATGGGAGTCTGATTTGGACTTCCTGCTTACTTTACCCAGACTTAGTTCTCCCGCTAGAGTTTAAACTAACTGGGAGCCGGGACTCAACTCTGATTGATTGATTGATTGATTTTAAAGATTTTATTTGACAGAGAAAGACACAGCAGGAGAGGGAACACAAGTAAGGGGCGTGGGAGAGGGAGAAGCAGGCTTCCTGCAGGGAACCTGAAGCAGGGCTGGATCCCAGGACCCTGGGATCATGACTTGAGCGGAAGGCAGATGCCTAACAACTGAGCCATCCAGGTGCCCCAGGTTTCTATCTTGCACTTTGTTTATCACAGTGCTTTGTTCCTTGTAGGCACTCCATAAGCCTTTGTTGACCTGAATGTAAGGATAAAGATCTGGGGTGCCCTGTAAGCATAAAGTGGTAAGGAGAAAGGGTTAAGAGTGTACAGAACAGAGAGGATATGGAGAAATTCATTTGCATTTAAGAGAAAGGTGGGAGGAGGATGCTGAGAGGGGATGAATTGGGAGAAGAGGTGCAGGCAGGGTGCAGTCTGCAGACCCTTGAGAAGCCCAGGAGAAATCAGAGACCGGCATTATCTCATTATCACATTAAAGAGCTCTAGCAGGGATGACTGCCCTTTGTTGACAGATACCTGTTTGATCTTATAAGGGACCATGGGGAGAGAAGTTTCCTATGGCTTCTGTGAAATTGCTCTGCATTTCACAGAGAAACCTCTCTAAATTACAAAAGAAATGAATATGATGTGATTATCTGCTTCATATTATGCAAAAAAAAAAAAAAAAGGCAAACCAATTCAAATAACCAGTTAACCACTGAAACATCCAAGAATGGTTCCCATGATCAAGGCAAGTAATGAAAGAAAGACCCAAGGCGGTCCCTGACCTGAGCCGAAGGCAGCCCTTTTTCAGAAAACAGGCTCCTTCTGTCCCTATCCCACTGATTATAAAGGCTGAGGATTTTATGCTGACCCAGTGCCAAGAGGCTTACATGTGACTGTCCCCAGCCCATGCAAGAGAAGACCATCTCTCCTTCTGAGAGTTTTTTTTAAAAGATTTTTTAACTTATTTGACAGAGAGATCACAAACAGGCAGAGAGGTGGACAGAGAGAGAAGGGGAAGCAGGCTCCCTGCTGGGCAGAGAGCTTAATGTGGGGCTTGATCCCAGGACTCAGATCATGGCCTGAGCAGAGGCTTAACCCTCTGAGCCACACAGGCATCCCTGAAAGTTTTGTTGTTTTTTTTAAAGTGGGAACCCATTTCCAAAAGATTCTACAGTGGAGACATGCCATTGGCCAGATGAGTTCCACGCGAACATCCTAAGCCAGTCGCCAGCAAGGAATGGGACGCTGCTTGACACTCAGCCATGGCCACAGCAGGGCCTTCACTGGGTGGGGCCAGGCTCCAGAAGGCAACACCTATCTCCCCGTAGGCAGAGTTCCTGAGGAGGTCCAGGGTCTGTGAGGAAGAAGGAGGCTGGGGGTATAAGATGTTAGGTCTACAGATGTTAGTGATGTGCTCCAACCTGGGTAATTCATGACCCACTGTTTTAATTCTACTTGTTAAACTAGTGAAGCCTCAGTTTTTTTGTTTCTTCTAAGAGATTTCGTTGGTACCGGGTGATAATTCCGGTTTCTGAGGGATACACAGAATGTGGTAGAAAGAGCATATAGGCTTTGGGAACAGAATGATGTAGGGAAGATGTTAGGGTTCAAAGCCAAAGGCCAAGAAAGAATTCTTGAGACATCTTTGGTGCAAAAAGGTGGTTTTATTGAAGCACAGGTTAAAAAGAGTTGCACTGGGGTCAGGAGAAATGGCCCATTATATACTTTCAAGTTGAAAGGGGGTTTGGGATAGGACTAGCCTCCAAGATATTTTTGGGAAGCAAGATTTCCAGGATCCTGAGGAGGCTAGTTATTATTAGGAAGAGGTCATTTATTACTGTTTAGTAAATACTCAGTCGTGAGACCCTTCAGATGTATATCAGTGGGTCATAGGCTTGAAGGATGATTGCCAACAGGTATCTAGGAGAAGGGGTAGGTAGAGATAAAGGAAGTTTCCAAAGGCATCTTGATATGTTAAAGTAGATCCTTGGGGATCCTGGATCTGTGGGTTGGGTTAAGATTGAGTTTTGCCCTTAGCAAAGTACTAACATCAAGGCAGCTGAGGTCCAAGAGGGATGTCATTTCTGCCTGTTTTAAGGACCTGCGAAAGGGCTGTATGTAGTAAGGAAATCAGATTTTTCTTTTGCCTTTGTTTCCCACCTCAAGAAGACCTGGGTTTACATTTTGTGCTGGATCGCCTCCCTATGGGCTCATGTACTCTTAAGCAAGTCACCTAACGGCCTAACTCTTATCATCTGGTTTGCAAAAGGGGATGATTATTCCTACTGTTGTGAATATTAAGAAAGAGAAAGTATTAAAAAAAAAAAAACCAGCATACTGCCTGCCGCATACCAGGTGTCTTTATTATGAAATCCCTTCCTCTGTATTAGAAATGGTAGCAGTAGTAGGTCAGCTGTGTATTAATTTGCTAGGGGTTTGACATCCTAGATTTGTTTCCAGGGGAAACATATGAAATAATTTACAATTCCACAGAGTCTTCTGAGAAAATAAGTACAATAAGGTATTTTTCATAGCTATCAAGGACGGGAGGCACCTAGAGCCAGACTAGCAAACTAAGGGACCCAAACAAAAGGGAAAACATTGGCATGCCCTTTCTCTCCTTACTAGGACTCAATCCTGCCCTTGTTCCCTCGCCGTGATGGTGAGAAAGGATGGGTTCCAAATGGAGTCCGTTAGTCACAGCCTCCTCTGCCTTCCCTTAGCACTTGGTCCTCGCTCCATCATTAGCATCTCTCACATTGTATTACAGAAGCCACCTATCTTTAGGAATCATCTGTACTTAGTTCAACTCCCACTAGACCATGGATTATCACAGACAGCTTTTCTTATTTGTCTCCCTAAGGGAAATTCCAGGAATCTAGAAGCTTCTGTTTAGCATGTAAATTATAAAGAGAGCCTGCCATTTGCTAACTAGAATGTGACCCCTTTTAGAGCTGTGATGAGGTCATGGGATGTTCATTTTCATCTTTAAGGGATGGCTGCAAAGTTAACAGAACTGCCCTTGGAGGAGCCATTAGGAGGGCTAAGAAGGGCTGAGGCTCTGACCCATATTTCAGTTTTTAAAGGCTGCTATCCTCTTGCTGAGTCATTCCTTTCTTATCTCAACCTCTCTTGGCAGCTGTCTTTTTAACTGCTGTTCCTTGAGAGGGAATTCTTGGGTTTTGTTTTTTTTTTTAAGATTTTATTTATTTATTTGAGAGAGAGTGAGTAAGAGAGAGCATGAGAGGGGAGAAGGTCAGAGGGAGAAGCAGACTCCCTGTGGAGTTAGGAGCCCGATGTGGGACTCAATCCCGGACTCCAGGATCATGACCTGAGCTAAAGGCAGTGGCTTAACCAACTTCCTCTGTTGTAGCAGGAATAGCTCAAAATTTTTGAAATCAGCTTTTTTTTTTTTCCCCTGCTCTTCTCCAGGTCTTTATCAGGTTCTCCGGTGTTTATCAGATTTGCTTTACAGTCTTGAGGTTTGGCGGTGAGGGCCTCCTTCCTGTTTTGGATTTTCACTTGTTACTCATGCTATATAATGTTTCCTCATCTTATATGATTCCATTTTTGAATGGTTGGGCTCACAATTGTAGTCTTAGCAGTCTACAGCTCAGATTCTATAGTTTATCACATAATTAAAAGGCCGGTGCTCTTTTGCTCTCAATTAATACAGGAAGGGACCTGCTTCAAAGCATATGCATTCAGGTTCCATATTAATTATCTCCAACCAGGAATCGAGTGGGTGGATAATCCTGGTAATGCTCGTGGTAGACCACGATTTGTTTGGGGTGGGAGGGGATGGTGAGGCATAACCATGCTGTGAATCTCGGTGCTGCCCCCCTGTGACTACCAGATACCAACAAGTATCTCAATGATGAAAATTTCCTAAAGGCTTAAAACCAAGAACTACACTGTCATTGGGAGTCATGTTGACTTGTCTTTGGCCTCACATGACACCCCCAACGTTCCCTTTCAAAACAACTGATAACAGACACCTGATGTCCAGTGCTCTTGGCCCCTGTGTCAAGACAGAGGTCCAGATGCTGGCCTCTGCTATTTCTTCTTACACTCCCTCATCTGTTTTCCTAACACTGAATTTGCTCATGCTTTCAAGATTCTCACATGTCCCCCAGTGCTTTCTTTTTTCCCCTAATCTTCCCCTCTTCTGTTCATCTATTCCTATGCAGTTTAAATGGCAACCTCTTCCTACAGTGGCAGCCTCTTCAGTGGGTAGTATTCTAAAACAGTATAGATCTTTTTCCTCCTTACTCAAAAAAACTAATGTCTTTGTGGTCAGAAAGAAAATTAGTAGCAGCTGAAAGTAGAATTTTAATGACACTAAGACCTAATTGTTATTCAGCTTTGACTTTAAATCCTACCTCCTCTTCCACAAATTCCTATTAATTCATCAGCTAAATAATGTGGCTGCTACTAAGGATTCTGACATCTAATTCTCTGCCTGTGAAGGTTTATTGCCAGGGTGAAAAATACTTTGTCTTTTTACTTTCATTTTTAAAAACAAGCATAATGAAAATATAAAATATTGTTAGGATTTATCTAAGAAGACTTGGCAGTTTCTTTGAGAAATGGTTGAATGGGAGATATGAATCAAATTTGGAAGCCCTCTGTCCCAGACTCCTAGTCATTGTTTGAATAAGTATGAGCTGATTGGACATGGAGAAGATCTCTCCCTATTTTTAACTGTGATCCATATCCATTTACTTCTTTTAAATTTTAAGGTGAAGGGTAACTTTTGAGATGGCAGAGGATTAGGAATTAGCCATGTAACCTTCTAAATTGTGATGATTGTCATCATCAGAAGAGGTTGGCTTTACAAACTATCCCCACAGGTAGTGCACTGGATTATTCCCCTCTGCAGTTATAAGCCTGCTATTCTGAAAGCTGCCAGGATGTGGTTAGGGACATTTATAAACACAGAAGCATTTTCTTATGGAATGAATCAGCAATGGGGGTAGCTGGAAGGTGTAGGAAGTGTAGTGTTCCCAGGATTCACCCCTAGGGTAAAATATTCTGGGTGCAGTTTATAGAATAATTCCATTCAAGGCCAGCTGCATGGCAGAGGTCCCTTCCAGACATAGTCAGATTAGTTTAGTAAGTGAAACAGGTTTGGGTGTGGATTGAGTCTGCCCTTTCGTTAGGTGCAAGTGCATAAAAGAGAAAAGAGCCAAAGGAAGAGACAGTTCCTTTGAGATGTGACTAAAGGATGAAGATGAAAAGAAATCGAATACTTGGGTACTTCCACATTCAAGTCAGCTCTCTCGTTAACTTCTGATATAAATTATTGCTTAATGTAATTCAGTCCTGGGTTTGCTTCTTATGTCAAAGAGTAAACCTGTCTTAACAGCTAAGTGGTATATAAACAACATTTAACTTCCTGACTGGGTTTAGGGAGACTGGAAAAACCCTTTTGGCTGCTCTAATTTGCTAATAGTATAAAATCCTACTACTAGTCTGCTTAAAATAGCTATCTGTATACTTGGTAGGCATGTTGGTCTTTTACATTGTTTTCCTTTTGAAATCTTTGCTTAAAAAAATTCATAATTTCCCTTCCCTTCCTCCCTGATTCCTTTGTATCCAGATGAGACTGGGCATGTTCAGGGTGGTATAGCCCTAGACTTCCCTTGCATCCAAAAAAAGAAAAGAAAAGAAAAAAGTAAGAGAGATGACTTCTGGGCCTCTCTCACTCAACCTTCAACTTCTAAACAGGTTGTAAATACCATGGTGAATATCTCACTAGACTAATTAGCTTCACTAGCATCTTAAAAAAAAAAAAAAAAAAAAAAAAAAAGAGGCTATCTTGGAGTGCCTGGGTGGCGCAGTTGGTTGGGTCACCAACTCTTGATTGTGGCTCAAGTCATGATCTTAGGATCTTGAGATCAAGCCCCAAGTCAGCCTCTGCACCAAGCTTAAGGTCTGCTTAAGAATGACTCTCCTTCTGCCCCTTCTCTCTATGTACATGCACACACGCTTGTTATCTCCCTCTCAAATAAATAAATGTCTTTTTTTTTCTTTTTCAAAGTGTATCTTCGTGTTCACTTACCATTCATATCAGTGAAGGACTCAGCAGGAAATATTAGACCCACTTGGTAAGGCTTCTGAATAGAATTTAATAAAGACACTATGGGTAGAGTTAAGGAAACCACCAAAGAGTATTGAGATACCAGGCCCTACCTGAAGCAGAAACTGAAGGATCAAGGGAAGCAAACAGTATTCTAATTGAGCCCAGTGAGAACTGAAGCTATGGAAGAGGACCTCTGGGCAGAAATAATAGTCATAGAGGGATGCAGAAGGTATAAGGGAAACTCTGACCGATCTCTCACCTGTCCTCCCTTTGGCAAAAATCAATTAAAAGACAAAAGGCAAGGGAGCCAGATGATATCATCTTCAGGGGTCAGCCCCTCCAGGGATATGGAGACCAGAAGGGAACAGATGGGGTGGGGAAGAAATGGAGACTAATCAGTGTCTGTGCCTTATAGGTTATTAAATTAACACTGGTCATGTGCTTGGTAATGCTTGCCCAATAATCAGTCCCATGATGTAGAGTGGTGATACTCCCTGCCTAAAGAGACAATACTTGCTTCTTTTGATAATTTCATATGTTTAAAAAAGGTAATAGGGTCTTTTCAACAAATAATGTTGGGGAAACTGGATGTCCATATGCAAAAGAATGAAGTTGGACCTTGCCTTACACCATATGTAGAACTTAACTCAAAATGGATCAAAGACATAAACAAAAGAGGTAAAGCTATAAAACCATCAGAAGAAAACATAGGAGAAAATCTTCCCGACTATGATAGTCATTTCTCAAATGGGATACCAAAAACATAGACAACAAAAATACAAATAGATAAACTGGACTAAATAAAAATTTAAAACTTCTGTGCATCAAAGAACACAATCAACAGAGTGAAAACACAGCCCATGGAATGAGTGAAATATTTGCAGATCATATATCTGATAAAAGACTAGTATCCAGATTATACAAAGAACCTCTACAATTCCAAAATAAAACCCAAGCAACCCGATTTCAAAATGGGCAAAGGACTGATAGATATTTCCCTAAGGAAGATCTACAATTGGCCAATAAACACTCGGAAAGACGCTCAACATCACTAACCAATAGAGAAATGCAAACCCAAACCACAAGGAGATACAAATTCACTCCTACTGAGATGACTACTATCCAAAAACAAAGCAAAACAAACAAAATCCAGAAAGTAGCGAGTGTTAGCAAGGATATGGAGAAATTGGAGCCCTTATGCACTGTTAGTAGGAATGTAAAATGATGCAGCTGCTATGGAAAACAATATGGCAGTTCAAAAATTTAAAAATAAAGGGGTGCCCGAGGGGCTCAGTTGGTTAACCATCTGCCTTCAGCTCAGGTTGTGATCCCAGGGTCCTGGAATCGAGCCCCTCATCGGGCTCCCTGCTCAGTGGGGAGCCTGCTTCTCCCTCTCCCATTCCCCCTGCTTGTGTTCCCTCTCTCGCTGTCTCTGCCTGTCAAATAAATAAATACAATCTTTAAAAATTTTTAAAAAGAGAATTATCATCTGATCCAGTAATGCTACTTCTAGGTATATATACAAAAGAAGTGAAAGCAGGGGGTCTCCACACTTCCATTCATAACAGCTAAAAGATGGTGGGACATATCATGGAATATTATTCAGATTTAAGAAAAAATGTTTACACGTGCTACAACATGGATAAACCTTGAGGATGTTATGTCAAATAAAATAAGCCAGTAACCAAAAGACATATATTCTATGATTCTACTTCCATGAAGTGCCTGGACTAGTCAAATTCATAGAGACAGAAGTTAGAATGGTGGTTTCCTGGCTGTGGGGTGAAGGGCAAATGGGGAGTTACTGTTGATGGGTATAGAGTCAGTTTTGCACGATGGAAAGAATTCTGGGGATGGATGGTGGCAACAGTTGCCCAGCAATGTAAATATACTTAATGTCATTGAACTATATGTACACTTATCAGTGGTTATCATGGTGCATTTTATGTGCATTTTTGAGAAGCTGTATCTTGAAGAACAACTCAGAATTAAATAGTCAAAATCAAGTTTCTCCAACATGATGTTTATGCAAAGGAAATTTTATAAAAACCATAAATCACTTCACGAATGAATTCCCAGTAAAGATGGACTTTTTAGTAACTTGATTTGGTCAGGAACAAAAATCAAAATGAGACAGAGTAAGAGCTGCTTGAGGGGACCTCAATAATTAATGACCTTTGAAAAATACCCTGAGCCTCTATTTATTTATCATGAAAATACTATGCATATTCAGAGCTATTTGTATCTGCAAGACTCTTTACAAAGCAGATAAATAATTCAAATTCAAACACAGATTTGCTCACCTGGGTATCTAAGGGCAGTGAGAGGCCCAAGGGCACGATCCCATCCTATTCTTCTGATGGTTATTGACTTTTGTTCTCCAGATATCATGTTGCCAGAGTCCTATGACTCCGAAAAGCCCTGTAACATGACTCCAGGTATGATTTCTCTATCATCCTCTTTCCACTTTTGAATGTTCTATTTGAAGGGAATAGAATTCTAGAGAGCTACCTCTTGTCTACTTGTATTTCTCATGTAAGTGTGGCTCTTTCCATTTTTTAATCACCAGTATTATGCCTGTTATTCCTATGTACACCCTAGACTTTTTTTAAATTTTTTAAAAGATTTTATTTATTTGACAGAGAGAAACACAGCTAGAGAGGGAACACAAGCAGGGGGACTGAGAGAGGGAGAAGCAGGCTTCCCGCCGAGCAGGGAGCCCAATGTGGGACTCGATCTCGGGTCTCCGGGATCATGACCTGAGCGAAAGGCAGTCGCCCAATCAACTGAGCCACCCAGGCACCCACCCTAGACTTTTTAATACTCTTAGTGGCTTGCATCATCACAGACCTAAGGAACGCAAAAGTGCTCCCCCAGGCAGTGGGGCATGAAATGGAGGACGGTGTTCAGAGTACCCAGGAGGCTCCATTGGCTGGAAGGGGCCACTGATACACTGCTGGGAAAAGGTGTGAGATTTGTTCTTCCCCTTTGACAGATCCCAAAGGACTTTGTTTCTGTCCCTTATTTAGAAACCACTCATGAGCGTTAGCTCCTGTGATGGCTGATTTTATGCATCACCCTGACGGGGCCACCAGGTGCCCAAACATTCCATCAGACATTATTACGGGTGCCTTTGTGAGAGTGTTTCTGAGTAAAATTAACATTTGAGTCAGTAGACTGAGTAGAGCAAACTGCTCTCCCTAATATAGGGGGGGCCTCCTGCGATCAAAATTGAAGATCGTGGGCGCCTAGGTGGCTCAGTCAGTTAAGGGACTACTTTCAGCTCAGGTCATGCTCCCAGGGTCCTGGGATCCAGTCCCACATCGGGCTCCCTGCTCAGTAGGGAGTCTGCTTCTCCCTTTACCCTTGCCCCCCTACCCCGCTCATGATCTCTCTCTCTCTCTCAAAATAAATAAGATCTTAAAAAAAAAAAATGAAGATCTGAACAGAACAAAAAGGCCGAGTAAGAGGGCACTCTGCTTGTCTGAGACATCTAAGCTGAGACATTGTCCTCTGCTCTTGACCCAGAACTTACGCCATGGGCTCTCTCAGGTCTCCAGCTGGCCAACTGCAGATATTGGGACTTCTAGCCTCCACTTGCATTGTTGGAAAGATTTGCAACTTTTTTGGCCTTTATGGCAGCAAAGATTTATTTACAATGGAACCTGATACTGACAGTAGCAAAGGCCATTATGAAAATAATCACTTAAGGATGCACCTGGGTGGCTCAGTCGGTTAATGAAGTGTCTGTCTTTGGCTCGAGTCTTGATCCCAGGGTCTTGGAATTGAGCCCCATGTGGGGCTCCCTGCTCAGTAGGGAGCCTGCTTCTCCCTCTCCCTCTGCTTGATGCCCCCCTGCTTGTGCTCTCTGATAAATAAATAAAATCTTGAAATCATTTGGGTGAAAGTCAGAAGATAAAGATCCTAACATCAATGTGTCACTAACCGTGAGGTGAGACTGTAGGCAATCCAGACACTATAAATTCACTTCTGCTGCCTTTCAGACCATCCCAGATCTTAGGGGCTTAAAACAACCATTTATTTAGTTCATGCTTCTTTAGGTTAACAGAACAGGTCTTTTGGTCTGGTTTTTGCTGGGCTCCCTCAGAAACCCTGAGTCAGTTGGTAGATGGCTAGCTTCACTGACATGCCTGGTAATGGGAGGCAGCTGGCCAAAGCCCCAGGGAACTAGACCTGCTGTCTCTCATCATCCTGCAGGCTGGTCCTAGCTTCTTAACAGGGCGATTACAGAAGCAGCAAGAAAACAGCCCAGGGACGCCTGGGTGGCTCAGTCGGTCAAGTGTCTGCCTTGACTCAGGTCACAATCCCAGTGTCCTAGACTGGAGTCCCACATCATCAGGCTCCTTGCTCAGTGGGGAGCCTGCTTCTCCCTCTGCCTGCTGTTCCCCCTGCTTGTGTGCTTTTTCTCTCTCTCTGAGGGAGGGAGGGAGAGGGGAAGGAAGGAAGGGAGGGAGGGAGGGAGGGAGGGAGGAAGGAAGGAAGGAAGGAAGGAAGGAAGGAAGGAAGGGGAGGGAAAGAAAGGGAAAGGAAGAAAAGAGGGAAAGAAAAGGAAGAAGGAAAGAAGGGAAAGAAGAAGGAAAGGGAGAGAAAAGAGAAAGAGAGAAAGGGAGGGAAGGAGGAAAGAAAGAAAGGAGGGAAAGAGAGAGAGAAAGAAAGAGGAAGGGGAGGGAGGGAGGGAAGGAAGGAAGGAAGGAAGGGAGGGGAAAGGGAAAGGGAGGGGAAGGGAAGGCAGGCCCAAAGCTCAAGCATTTCCGGTCTCTGGTCTCTGCTGTTGTCAAATTTGTAACTGTTCTTCAGGCCAAAGCAGGTCTCGCTCAGAGTGGAGAAACAGGCTCCCCCTGGTAATGGGAGGTGCTGAAGTCACATGGCAAGGGGTGGGCATTCAGGACAGAAGCCGGGGCTGTGTCTTTCCTACCACACTGAAGCCCCAGGTTTTATATTCCTCTGGTTGAAGTCTCCCTGCGTCCTGGGGAGGTAGGCATTAGGACTGGCTTGGATTAGATCCCAGGTCTAATCTAAAGGAGTCCCGTGAAATCGGGAATTCTGGTTGGTGTCTTTTTCCTTTGGCAGCTTCAGAGCCCAGGTGCTCCTTTCTGGGACAGGCATCCTGCTCATTTAATTCCAAACACCCCTTGGCACAGATGTTGCTTCACTCAGGAGGAATGAGGTGGCAGCTGTATGCGGGGTAATGACCACAAGCTAAGTTTGGGAGAAGTCAGTGCATGTTTATAAAGCCCTTTTTATAAAGCTTATGTATAAGGTGCATTTGCAAGGAAGGGAGGGACCCTCCCTGGAGAAAGGTAACTGAGGAAGTCTGGCCACAAGGTGTGGATGGGAATGTGTCCAGTGCCTAAAGTATACGCTACGTCAGAGACCAACAGAGCCCCCATTCCTCTCCTGGGAAAGCATCACCCGTGTGTAAGGGACTTTGTCTAAAACCAAGAATTTCATGGCTCCTGCCTTCTCCACGAGGCTGTCAGAATCTCCCACGAGGCTCATCTCTTTTCCTCTTTTTTTTACTGTCATCCCCTAGATTCTAAGATATTTTGACAGAAGGAATTTCATCTGCTCCTTCACACATGCCTCTCTTCTTCGAGGAAGTCGGCTCCCTCCCTTCTTCCCGACTTCCTGTGAGCAGTTTTTATTTCTAGACTCAGTACTTCTCAGAGCCTCTTTCTGAAACAGGTCCAGGCAAGCCTCCTTGCCTCGATTTATGCCACTTCCATTGCTTGACTTGCCACTCTCCTCCTCTTGTGTGTCTCCTCCTTCCTTGAAGGCCTCGTTCACCTCTTACCACACACATGGAGCTTCTGAACATCCCTGTCCGGGGACAGATGTGACTCAGTCGACAATTCCCATGGACTGGCCTGCTTTATCGGCCTGGAGGAGTGAGGCCTCTGCCTACAGTGTCTGCTCCTGCCTCCCGCTTAGCGCCTCCCTGAGGTAGGACTTACCTCCTCTTATGTACTCTTATTTTTTTTAATTTTTGTTTTTTAAAGATTTACTCATTTGAGAGAGAGAGAGCACAAGCAGGGGGAGGGGCAGAAAGAGAAGGAGACTCCCAGCTGAGCTGGCAGCCCTACGTGGGGCTTGATCCCAGGACCTGGAGATCACGACCTGAGCTGAAGGCAGATGCTTAACCATCTGAGCCACCCAGGTGCCCCTCTTGTGTACTTTTAATTCCTTTTTAAAATTTCTGTATCTTGCTGCCCAACCATAAGGCAAATTTGTTGACTAAAGAGATCAAGAGTTTACCTTTTTTTTTTTTTAAGATTTTATTTGTTAGAGAGGGGCACAAGCAGGGGGAGCCTAGAAGGAGAAGCAGGCTCCCCGCTGAACAATGACCCTGATGTAGATCTCCATCCCAGGACCGTAGGTTCATGACATTAGCCAAAGGCAGACACTTAACTGACTGAGCCACCCAGGTGTTCCAGGAGTTTACCTTTCTTGTACCAGTGCCTGAGATAACCCCCTCGTCCATTGGTTTTGGGGTCAGTCAGTGATATTGGTGACCTTGATGTGCCTTGTGCTTTCCACCAGATTTGTTTTTTCACAGAGCACCATGGTTTCAAACTGGTTCTTAACCAGATGAAGTATATTGTGACTTGTGAAGCGTATGGCCTATGGTGGGATTTCTTGCACCATTCATCCACTTGTCTTATGTTTTATTATTGCCATTTAGATGCGTTGGCTATTAAACCTTATGTCCCTCAAACTCTTTCCTTTCCACTATCTCCTGAGTTGATTTCTTCCTGAATTCCTCCTGGTCTTCTTAGATCTTCTTCTGAATGTCCCAAGTATAACATCCTCAAGTCCTCTTACTGTCCCTTCTGCTCATCATTTTCACGCTTTAGTCATTATGATCTTAAGTGGTTGTGACTGCCCTGGTGAAATCCACCTTTCAGTCTGCGAAGGTAATCTGAGCTAGAAATTCTCATTAAACTTTGCCTGGTCCTCTGTTCAGACTTTATTCGTGACCCGATGCTTGCAATTCCTTTTTAAACAGCTTTTCATTGGCTTGATTTTTCTGCCTTTGCCTGTGAGCTTTTGAGATTACCTCCTCCTAGACTACAATTTATATCTTTTTTTTAAATTTAAAATATTTTCTTTATTTATTTGACACAGAGAGAGAGAGATCACAAGTAGGCGGAGTGGCAGGCAGAGAGAGGAGGAAGCAGGCTCCCTGCTGAGCAGAGAGCCAGATGCGGCCTCCATCCCAGGACCCTGAGATCATGACCTGAGCCGAAGACAGAGGCTTTAACCCACTGAGCCACCCAGGCACCCTACAATTTACATCTTTGATCTCAACACCAGTATTTGATACAGAGTACCTATTAATTGGGCACCCCCCAAAATCCCTTTGATATATACTTACAACACATATTTTTTTAAAGACTTTATTTGAGAGTGAGAGAGAGCATGAGTGGGGGGAGTGGAGCAGAGGGAGAAGCAGACTCCCACTGAGCAAGGAACCTGATGCAGGGCTTGATCCCCGGATGCTGGGATTATGACTTGAGCCAAAGGCAGATGCTTAACCCATTGAGCCACCCATGCACTGCGCCCGTACTTATAACGCATAGTACTTGGCTATCAAGTCCTGCCAGGACTTACTTTATCAGGCTCTACCAGCCGTATTAATTACTCCCACTGTAATCTGGATGCCATTGATTTCTGCAAAGATAACAAATGAACTTCCTTATTTGTTGTATTGTCTTTCCCTAACCTATTTGATAATAAGTGTGAGGCTCTCAAAGTGTCTGTCTTAACATTTTAAAGGATCCTTCCTCACCATGCTGTGTCAAGGCCCTAGATTATGTTCTCATGGCTCCTGTATTCTCCCTCGTTGGTGGTTATGGCAGTGGAAATGAAAAGATTATTGTATATTTATTTGCTTAATGTCTACAGTCCCACTAGACTGTTATTAGATAGTGGACTTCCTTATGAAGAACGATTGCATCTTCATAGAAAGGGATAACAAAGCCAACAAGGTATGATGTTAATGCATTAAATTATCTCAGCTTTAAGGCTCTCCCCTATTTTAGTCAGTTTGGGCTGCTATAACAGAATCCCGTAAACCGGGTGAGTTTAGACAACAGAAATTTACTTCTCTTAGTTCTGGAGGCTGAAAGTCCCGAGATCTTGGTTTCCAGGTTCAGGTTCTGGGGAAGAACTTACAGCCTGAAAACTGCCCCGTTGCCCTCTATCCTCACAGGGCAGAAAGAGCGAGCGAGCTCTCTGGCATCTTATAATCCTATTCATGACAATTCCATCCTTATGACCTCATCACTTCAGAGAGGCCCCACCTCCTTATACCACCGCATGGTGGATTAGATTTCAACATCAGGCCTTGAGGGAAGGGGACAAAAAAATTCAGTCTGTAACAGCCCTCATAAACTTTCACTAAAGTAGCTGAATGGAAATACAGTGCTTTGTTCTGTTTTTTTTACTTATTTGAGTAATCTTTACAGAGAACATGGGGCTTGAACTCACAAGCCTGAGATCAAGAGTTGCATGCTCTTCCAACTGAGCTATCCAAGCACCCCATGAAATACAGTGTTTTGATTAAGGATGTGGGCTGGGAAACCAAGATTTCTCTATTGGAGTCCTTGCTTCGCCACTGTGTGGTAAAGTAGGTTGAGTGGGTTATAGTCTCACTAGGCCTAGCTCATCTATAATATGGGGATAATTTTAATTTCTACTTTGTAGGGTCCTCATAGGGATAAAATGGATTAATATATGTAAATCACTTATAAGGATGTCTGGCACCTAGTAAATACCCGTAAACATTAGAAGTGGTTGTGTTTTCATTGTTACTGTCGTATCACTGGTGCCTTCTATGGCCCATCTCCCAATTCATGATAGTCTATAAAAATTTAAATATTCCATAAAAAAATACCAGATGATCAAGGTGCTGCCATCTCAACATACCTGAGAAGCATTGTCCCACCTGTTTGTCTTTGCACAAAATTGGGGCAGAGGTACATGGAGCGAATGAAGGCACACATTCCTTGCTTTGCCCAAGGTCCATGCTCCCGGGAAGGTACTCTCCCCAAATACAGAAAATAGAGGGTTGGTTCTTGCCTTTTCTTCCCATTACTGATTTTGTTAGAGTGCTGGCTCCAGACTGGGGGACAAAAACGTCAAGAATACGGATAAATAATATTAAGAGGCCACGCTACCTAGTCACTAAAGCTGGTAATTAGCACCTTCTTTCAAACTACAGCTCTTGACCCCTCTGACTCTCTCCTCCCAGGAGCCTATTCTATTTGTGCTGTCAGGAGAGGTGCTTTTCAGCTTCGTGGTGACACAATTCCACTTTCTCCTTCCCCTCATCCACAGTGGAAAGGACCCAGGGCTATCCAGAAGCCCCCTCTCCTGAATTATCATATCCCCATCCAACTCCATTTCCCTGGCCTCAGAATCCCAAGCCCTTCCTGCCTGGCCCCCAGCACGTGCGCACATACAGTACACTTTCAGGATCTCACCAAGGTCATACTCTTTTTGCTTCCTGAAAAGCCAGTTCATACTTCTCAAGAAGACAGAGTACTACTTCTCAAGAAGACAGAGTACTACTACTTAAGACCAGAGGCTTTGGATCCAGGAAGACTTGAGTTGGAATTTTGGTGTGGACACAAATTGTGTGACTGGGCAATTTGCTTAGCATTTTGGAGTATCCTTCTTCCCCTTTGGAAAATGGAAATACCGATTCCTATCTCAGCGAGTAGTTGGGAGAATTCATTGAGATAGGGTAGATGGCACTTAGGGTATGCCTTGTTTACAGTAAGCAGAGCATAAATGGAAGGAATTGCTGATGTTTTATGCTAATAAAGTTCAGACAAAATATCCTCCCCCCCGTCATTTTTTCTCCGTCTGCCTAATTGTCTTCTCTCCCTGATAACATAACTTTCATGCTCAGAACTCCAAAGTGTTCTGTTCATACAATTCCAGCCTCAGGAGCATTTTGGTGAACGAGCAGGAGCAAAGATTGAGCAATGAGAGGTCTAAACTTTTAATTCCCTTCTTAGCTGTTAACAAATCAGGTGATTTGAGGCAAGTTATTGTCTCTGGTGGACCAGCTTCTTCTATAAAATGGAACATTCAATAAGCTTCTAAGTTCTTTCTAGTTCTGACATGCCATGATTCTATATGAAAGGGCCATTCTCTGAGTGAATTCTCTTATTTCTACTGAAGAACATTGACTGATACATATTTCCTCTCCTGAGACCTCTCGTGTACCTTTATCTTGACTTAACATTTTCTATCTGCAGAAATGGTACTTGAAGGCGGACTGTGGAATTGGCCACTCTGGGTTTGGATTTCACTTGAATTTGGGCCAGTTATTTAACTTCCCTGGGCCTCAGTTACCTCATCTGTCATATGGGGATAGACATGGGATAAATGTGAAGGGGAAAAGAAAGCACTTAGGAATACATGGAACTCCAGGGGCGCCTGGTGGGTCCGTCAGTTAAATGCTGGACTCTTGATTTCTGCTCGGGTCACGATCTTAGGGTGGTGAGACTGAGCTTGTTTCCCGCTCTGTGCTCAGCGGGGGGTCTGCTTCTCTCCCTTTCCCTCTGCACCTGCCTGCGCTCCCACAAGCTCTCTGATAAATCAATCTTCAAAAAAAAAAAAAAAAGAAAGAAAAAAAAGAGGAAATACATAACTCCAGAGGCTATAGTTTAATGTACTGTAGGGTATCAGCCAGTTTTTTCTTTAACTTAGTGAACTTATTTCAGAATGCCTTTCTATATTATGGACTATGAATACCCTGTTACCGTTTTACTGGTTCTCTCATTAATGAATAAGTTGAATAAAATTTCTCACAGGTGTTTTATTCCATTTTTGTATGAGAACCATGTTTTTAACTTTTGAAAATCATTCTTTCACAGGTCCAAACTAACTCTGTCTTAAGACACTGTCCTCAGTAGATTGGCATTGGCAAATCTTGCTTTGCTAGAAATGCTGATTAAGTTATTTTAAGAAACCAAAACCACACCCCGTTTCCATTTTTAGACTTTCTGCCCCCTTCTTCCCTATGTCAATTATCAAGAACCAGGTCCCCTGAGGGTGACAATGGGGGAAAATCCCTCCGAGGAGTCTCTACCCATTGGAAAAAGAAATAAGCAAGCAGCAAGATGAGCCAGGCAAAAAGAGATACTTTCATTGTGGCCTTTACGTTTATGACTAGCAAGATAATGAAGGAAGCTAATTCTGAAAGCTTTATGTCAGTTTTAATGGTCCCTCAAGCACTGAGAAAGATAATAGTCAATGGATGGTGTCCATACGGATTTTTTTCTTCTTTTCCCCTGACAGCCATTGACAGGATCATTTTGTATCTGCAACTGCTGTCACTGAAGCATGGAGAAAAGGCCCTGTAAGGCCAGGAGGATGAGAGCGACTTCCTTGCAAGGATCTCTATTGTCATCACTATGGCAATAATAGTAACTATAATTTTCATTCTGCTTTTCCATAGTCTCCTTTGTGGAGCTCAAGGCTATGGGATTTGAGTCACATAAAATCACACTGGCATAAAATCATGCTTTGTAATCTTGTAAGAGTATTTTATGAAACTGCACAGAGAAGCAACAAGATAAAAATAATTACCAATGCAGGTCACTTGACTAATACAATTATTTATGGGATGCTAATAGCTTTTCAGAGGCTTTCAGTTACAGTGTCAACTGGACAATTGTTTTTTGTTGTGGTGGTGGTTTTGGTGCTTTTGTTTTTCTTTTTTTCTGTTTGGATTGTTAGACCACTGCCCATTTTTCTCCCCAAGGACAGGCTTATCATTTCAGGGGGGAAATGTAAATTAATTGCAAATCAGCTCTTAGTCCTCATCTGGTAGTTTGTCTCTAGTATCTGCAATCAAATAATAAGGACAGGAGCGGTGCCTTCTAACAGTTCATTTATGCACAAACTGGGCTAACACCGCGCGGTCCGCTACGGGTAAAGTTTCAGTGTTAATTAGCTTTCCGACCGAGATCATTAGAGACATCTAACACTTTAAAAGGACCTCTCTGCGGAAAGGGCCTCTGTGAATAAAGTAGGTGAATAAAGGAGGCTCACAGGTGATATTAGGGTGGGACGAAAATCTCCCAGAGGGACCTTCCGGTCAGGAGAAACCAGTTGGAGGCAAAAGGGGTGCGAAGAAAAGAAGTGAAAATAAGAAGGACAAGTAAAAAGAAAGCCAGCGATGGAATGCACTAAAAGAGAGCAGGGGGAAAAACCCAGACGAGTCAGACGAAAAGAAAGAAAAAGCCAACAGCTAGCGGAGGCCCAGACGGTAAACCAAGACGCGGGGAGGGGCGGAGATTACAGCCCAGAATCCCTTGCGGTGCCTCCTCCCCCGGCGTCAGTCTCCTAGGCAACCCCGGCAAACAAGATGGCGACCGCCGGGAGAGGTCCCCAGTGGCCGAGGTCTTCCTCTCGTCTGAGCAGTTCAGGAACCGGAGCCCAGCGGATTCGGCCGCACTCAGAAAAAGAGCGGCAGTCTCGCTGGTCTTCTTTTCCCATGGGGCAGAAACCGAAAGGTACCTTCCACAGAGCCTCCTCCTACCTGCTCCAGCAGCTCATTCACCGCTCTCAGGAGTCGGACGCGGACGGAGAGGAATACGAGGGCGAGGGCGAAGAGGAATCCGAGTCCTCAGAGTCCGAGATGCTGAATTTGGAGGTGTGCCTTCCCCCCACCCCCTCGCTCCCTTCTCCAGGTGTCGGGCCCTGCTACTTCGGCGGCGGCTGCCCCACGCGCCCCTCACCAGCCCCCGGGCTCTCGTCGGGGGCAGTGGCTCTCCCTGACTGCTCCCCGCTCCTGCTCCTTCCGGTTGCCTCACCCTTTGCCTGCACATCTCCAAGTGTCTCCTTTTTTTTTTTTTTTTTTTTTTTTTTTTGCCACTAGCACATTTGGTGTCTTAAGAGTCAAGCTACACAGCACCCTGATGAAAAAGTTTCCACCTATTTGTATGGGGAGGTACAGCTTTTAAAAATTGTGCTTCGACGTTATTGTGAACCCGCAGAGTTGTCTTTGGCATCCCCCGCACTTTCCTGTAATTGTAAAGTACTACAACACTCTCCCCCACTCTCCTTCCTCCTGGAAAAAGAAAAAGAAATTACTCTCCTGAAGTAATCTGATAAAGGCTAACTCAAAGACCAAGTGACCTAAAAGTCTAATGTACTAATTACTTCTGCCAGGAGTGTATAATGCAATACCCAGATAACATGCACACCCTTACAATGTACGAACCGAACGGCTGGCTCACTGCGGTACTTGCACAGGTGAAGAATGTTTCTTACCTTCCCATCTGTGTTGTCTGAGGTGTGGCTTTGCCTTCACATTACTATAAATTCTCTTTTCTACAGTTCATCTTCTAAACATCACCCAATTCCACTTCTTTACTACACTGATCATCATCTTGTTCTTTTTACCCCACTGCCTGTATTTTTGGTTTGGGGGGGTGGTGGTTTGGGTCCCTTTCCATCTCTTATCACTTCCTTCCCTTGGCTTCTAATGTATTGTTTGCTTTTCTTCAAAAACATAAGTTGATTTTCTTCCTTTTTTTTTTTTTTTTTGATTTTATTTATTTGACAGAGAGAAACACATCCAGAGAGGGAACACAAGCAGTGGGAGTGAAAAAGGGAGAAGCAGGCCCACTGCAGAGCAGGGAGCCCAAGGTGGGACTCCATCCTGGCCTGAGCCAAAGGCAGTCACCTAACTAACTGAGCCACCCAGGAGCCCGATTTCCTTCCTTTCAATAAACTGTTGGGTTTTCCTCTTTGTCTTGGCTGCCAGGAAACTCAATCAATATTTTTCTTCATTTTAATAGTTTTTCCTCTAGGGTTTTCTCTCTCCTTTCCTCTTCCTTCATGGTATAAACTGCTGCAAAATCTTTTCTGAAGTAGATACAATATAGAGAAGGAGAATGTTTCCAGTATCCCCGTTCTGTGATATTTTGGCTTCCCTGCTCTGCATCTCCATGCATTTTCCTAGTCCCCTCTTCTCTTTGAAGCCAAATATGTTTTTGTTAGTCCCATTCTCTTTCACAAACTCCTTTCCTCATTTGTTCTGTTTCTTTGTATTCACCTGTCTGTAATTTGCACTCTTATGTTCCTCTGATTTTACTATTAACGACCTACAAATTGTTTCCACTTGGGTTCCCTTCTTTCATAACATCCTTTTATCCATTTTCAATATGTGGCCCATTTTTCTACCTTTTTATCCCATTTTGACTTTTCTTCTACCTCCTTCTGTGTGGGCTGATCACACATTAGTTTTTCTCAAGTGGGTGATAGAAACTTATTATGTTTTTCGTCTTTTGTTGATTTTGCTGATTTTTGTTGATTTTGCTGTTCTTTAACAGTGACAAATGCAAAACGGTAGCAGTGTTTTTACAACTTTGAGATGTTTGTATGGTTTCTACCAGCTTCCACCCCAAAGGAATTCACAGATGAATCACCTGTTTACTTTATTATTCTAATTAACGCATGCTCTTGGGCTATGGGCTTCATTAGTGCTGGTATTAATCTGTCTTCAGTATGCCATTAACAAACCATGGGGGGGGGGTTGACTTGAACTGGTTATCCCTGGCTTGTAGGCTGTGTGTGGGCTGTGGAAAAGCTTATTTTTTTCTTCCACTTATGTTCTAAATATTAATATTTATTTTGTGTTCTTACATCTTACTTTAGCTTTTTAGGGTATCTAATCAATGTTAATAGGCTGAATAAGCCAAAAACTTTTAAAAGGGAAAATTCAGACTTTCCTGTTCAAAGATTTATTGTCCCTCTCCTTGCCTGGCTAAGGTTTATAATGCTATGATGGTAAGAGTGGTTATTGAGTTCCTTTAGCGTGATTAGTCTCAGAAGCCCCTGATGAACTTAAGGAAGGTAGACCAGCTGTTCAGAATACTGCCTTTGGTTAGTTTTGAGATTTTGAGCAAGTTATTTCATTTCTATGTCTCCTCTGTAATCTGGGCATTCTAATGATACCTATCTCAGAGGAGAGTTGTGAGAATTAGATGAGAACCTATAAGTGAAATACTTACCATAATATATTACTTTTACTGATATAAATAAATAATAATAACACATATTTTGTCTGCTAATTATAGCTTATTAAGTGATTTGGTTAATTTCACTGACTTTGAGCAAACATTCATTGAATGATTGCTATGTAGGAGCTACTGTGACTACATACGGGCCCATGACATGTGTCCGGTGCATGGAAACTACTCTGCCAGTAACTTAATGTGGGTTATGTCTATTCATTGGATAGCTACAAACATCAAATTGGATAAGAAAGTCTGTTAACGTTCTTGATATAGTGTCTGATACAGAGTAGGTTACTTAAAGTTACAGAGGTAATGCATAATAGCAACAGTAATGACAGAAGATGAGAACGTCCTTGAGAACATAGGTGTCCCCTGTGCTCAAGGTCATATAAGGATGTGAGGAAATCACAGCTGTTGATCATCTGAAGCATTATACACTGGTGGGTACACATGACAGCTGGATTGCAGGGATCATGGCAGACTTCGAGGGACACAGACCCTTGTCTGGGTGGAGGGGGAGGCGTGTGGGCACACAGGTGAGGTGGGGGCCAGATTTGGGAGGGTTTTATGCTGTTTTACAGACCATAGACTTAGGTCTCTAAGCAGTGGGGAGCTGCCCTGACTGGGGTTAGATCAGAGGTAGGTCTGGTAGGACTGGAGACCGGGAGATCAATGAGAAGACTCTAGCAATATCTACAGAGGCGAGACAAGAAGTGGAAGTGGGAATGGAAAGGAAGTTAAAGAGGGAGACATTTAAAATACTTACAGTGGGACAGATACTAAGTAAATATTGGAAGTCTAGGACAACTGCTAGGTCTCTGGCATGGTCTGGGGACATATTAAGACCGTTCACCTCAGTAGGAAATGGGACAGGAGCAGCTGCACACAGAAGAGTCAGATATAATGAATCACATGACTCTGGAAATCAGAGAAGGGGACCTCAGGGCAGGAGACCTGGGATCATTAGCACTGGGTTCCGTGGGATCCTCCAGAAGAGAAGAGGAGGGCCAAGGGAAGAACCCACAGGATACCGCAGCTGAAGAGGAATCAGGGAAAGCAACAGGAAAGGAATGGTAGGCAAAGGAGGAGAAGAAAGAAGCGTCGTGTGTGAGGGGAAGCCAAGGCAAGGAAGAGTCTCAAGTATGTGGAAATGAATTGTGCTGCCAATAGGTTAAGTGGGAAGGGCCCTAAAAAATGCTCATTAGCTTTGCCTGTTTGACAGTGATTGGAGACCTTGGCCTGTGTAGTTTTGTGATGTAGTGAAGGCAGAAGCCTAAATGAAGAGCATTGAAGAGTGAATGCGAGGTGAGCAAGGGGGCACTAAAGGATGAAAAAGCGACTCTGCAATGGCTCAGTTATTTAGGGAAACTGCGGCTGAAGGAACATGTGGGACCAAAGGGACTCCCAGACTTGTATCGCTGGAGAATTGACAGAATGATGGCGGAGAGAGACTGGCTGAAATCCCAGGCCAAGGGGGCAAAATGGGTGGTCCCCGAGCAAGGTCCCTGAGGAAACAGGAGGTAGGGGCCCTGAGTGTGGAAAAGAAGCAGTGTGCCTCTGACACCCGAATGAAGGGCGTTCGGACAGGTGCAGAATGCTGACAGGGTTGACATCTGATCGCTTCTCCTTTGCCTGGGAAGTGGAGGAGCAGAGTGCCTGCTGAGAGTGAGGACAAAGGACTGGAGGCACCCAGCGGTTTGATGGAGATCCGGCCACCGAGGTGGGAGCTGCAAGGCAGCTGACAAAGAACAAGGGACGGGAACAGCAGCCGCCCGGCTAACAGCTGGCTCTGGAGTGGTACCAGCAGGCATGGCTGGGGACCCCTCCCAGCCCACTCAGTAGCTCAAGGGCAGGGGCATTTTGAATTCACTCAGCTGTGTTTGAGCCCCTACCATGTACTAGGCACCATCCTCCCCCTCCTACTTTATGCTTCAGCTGGTTTGAACTCTAGTTTCCCCAATGGGCCGTGCTCACCTTTGCCTTTGGAATTTTATACCTGTTGCCCTTTTGCCTGCAGTACCCTTCTTGCTCCTCTTCTCCTGCCCTTTCTTCTCCTTTGCCAGAGTAACTCAGGTACTTGTGTCTTAACTTCATTGCTTTCTCCCCCAGCAAGTCTTTGCTAACCTCCTAATTCCCCCTAGAACTGACAAAAAAAAGTGGATGCTCTGCTTATAGTCAAAGCACAGTACTTACTCGTATTGTAATATTTATCAAACTACTGAAATTGCTTGTGTGCTTGTCTGCCTCCCAGACTGAACTGTAAATACCTTAAGGAGAAGCACCATGCCTTATTCATAATTCTATCCACTGAGCCCTAGCCTATTGGCTGGCACATGCCTGGCATACTACAAAGACTTTTGCTCCAAAAGAATGATGAGCATGATACAGGCCCTGCCTCAGCCTGGTCGTTGACTGTGAACTTGATTCAGGTTTGGGTGTGTGTGCGGTAGTTACAGTCAGGGGACGAGGAGTCAGAGACCTAAGGGTAGAGAGACATTGAAATGGCCCAGGAGATACCAAGCAGGGAACGAAGTGAGAGAGGAAAGATAGACTCTGAGAGGAAAGGATGAACCAACTGGAGGTTTTGTTGTCATCACAGAACAGGGTCAGTGTAGGATCACAGAGGAGAATACTAGGGTCCGAGGTTTGTAAGGTGGAATGCAGTATAATGACTTGGTCTGGGGCATGACCCTGGGGGTGAGTGGCTGAAGTTGAGTAAAGATCAATTTAAAGAGTCTAGAGTTGAGAAAAAAATGTGTGTGTGTGTGCTCGAGTGCTTGGGAGTAGGAGGGGGATAGGATACCAATCCTTGGGCTCTGATGCCACCCAAGATCAAGTAGGGCCTGTAAAGGTCTGAAAATGACCAAAGAGCAGAAGGGAAAGGCATGATGCTGATAAATGGCAAGAACCTCAAAGAATGCGTGAAGGGATTGCTATGGGGACGCTTGCTTTGGGGATCTGGGAAAATGCTGGTCTGTGTGCTGGGCTCCATATCCGTGGTTATGTTGAAAGACAGACATTTACCTACTATCGGTCAGGGGTGCAATATCTTCTCACACCAGGAAATAGAGGGGCTGGGTCAGGTAAACTTCAGAGTTTTAGATGGAAAGTTTTGGAGGGGAAGGTAAAACCCCCACCTTTAATCCTTCCCAGGCCTTGTATAAGAAGTTGGAACTGTATTGGGAAAGCGAGTGTCTTTTCTCCATTTGTAAACAGATTGATTGGTATGGAAGAATGAAACCTTAAGATGCAGAGTTTCCAACTTCATCATTTAGTGGAAACAACTGTGATTTATTAGGAACACTTACTATAGTTCTAGGCAAGGCACTAAGAGCTTTACAATATTTTTTTTTTCTCATTCTGCCTAGAACATTAAGAGAAGGTAATAACATTTCCTATTTGCAGATGAGGAATATGAGGCACAGAGAAAAGTTTATCACCCCAAAGTCATAAATTCAAAATGGCAGATCAGGGATTCATACCAAGCCCTCACAGCCTGTGCACTAGCTCCCGCTATATCCATGAGCAATATTTGCTTCCCTGGGCTAGTGGAGATGGTGGGGTGGAGGGGTGGCATAGAGAAACTCTAGTAGCACAAACCTATGTACTTTTGCCCTCAGTACCAGCAGCCTGAGCAGCATTGTTGGTTCCTGAATTAATCTAGAAGTGGAAGGAGTATTTTACCATCATTGTTTACATGCTAGTCACAGTTATATTGGTGTGACTGATGGGATTACTGGATTTCGTGTCCTCATTCTGACGTTGGTGTTAATGTGTTGGTCATTGCAGAGTTGAAGACAGTACAGACTAACATGGATCTACCTGTTGTCTCTTCTGTTATTTTGGGGGAAAAGGCATGTTGACTCATCACTGGTTCATGGCTTTCCACAGATCAAGGGCCAACCTCCTTATGGCAGTGATTGTTACCCTTTTAATAAATCCTGTAAATTGAAGGAATCCAGTAAAATTAGCTAATAGGAAGCAAATCTAGAACCTGCTTTGTTTTTTTTTTTTCAGCAAGAATACCAGATTTAGCAAAGTCATTGCCTTAATTTGGATGGAGGCCAGCAGGCTAGTACAGTGGCTAGAATTGCCCTGGAGTCAGACAGATTCAAGTTTATATTCTGGCTGTGTCACATACTAGCTATGTGGTTTCAGGCAAGTTAACCCCTGTAAGCCTTAGTTTTTTCACCTGTCAAATGAAACTAAGAGTACCTACCTTACCATTGTCAGGAGGATTCAATGAGTTGATCATCGAGAGCTCTTAGTACTTGGAACAGAGAAGTACTCTATCAGTGTAGCTCTCACCACTAATAGTGATGTTTCTGCTGCTGTTGTATTGATTTCACTTTGCATACCTAATGCAAATGACCACCTGAAAATTCAGTGGCAATAAGAATACCAATTTGATAAATATTTGATTATCTGTCCTATGTATGTGTATGTATGTATGTGTCTTCAACATAAAATTTTCTTTAGGCCTGAAAATTTCTGGAAGGGTCAACTCCTGAATATGTAATATACTAAGTGCTGGTTATGAGAAGGTGGACTATTTCCCTTTTTCCTTTCTTTCCTTCCTGCCTTCTTACCTTCCTTCCTTCATTTAAGATTTATTTGTTCATTTGAGAGCGAGAGCAAGCACAAGTGGGCAAGAGCAGGGAACAGGGCAGAGGGAGAGGGAGAAAGAGAGCCTCAAGCAGACTCCCCACCGAGTGTGGAACATGATGTGGGGCTTGATCTCATGACCTTGAGATGATGACCTGAGCTGAAATCAAGAGTCAACACTTAACCAACTGAGCCACCCAGGTGCCCCTGGACTGTTTTTTTTTCTAATGGAAGTCCTTTGTCCACCTCTCTGTTTTTTTGTTTTTGTTTTTTTGCAGGAGGAATTTGATGGGGTCCTGAGAGAGGAGGTCGTGGCCAATGCCCTTCACCAGTTGGGGCGCTCAGGCTCCGGGACTGAGCAAGTCTATCTCAATCTAGCTCTATCAGTGAGTATGACAAGATCACCATGGGCTGACTAGACTGTATCTTAATACAGGTTGGACTGTACCTATTTTTTCTGGTATTCACAGCTTTTGTGGTGGATCCAGATCTCAGAGTCTTTCATTTGATGGACACTGTTGATAAGAGTTATTATGTTATGTGAGGCATCGAAGAGCTCTGGGCAGTCCAATTATCAGCCCTTGAATTCCTTTGTTTTCATTCCCATCAGTCTGTTTCTTTCATTTTAAGTAGTCTGTATTATAGTAATCAATGCTTTCTTTCCAGAGGTTGGATTTGACTCTGTGAAGCCAATCAAAAACTCTTTAAGAATTTTCTCTCTGATCAGTTCCAGGACTAAAATTAATATCTAAATCCAAGGGAACAAAGTATTTTGGTATTGACTGCCCCCAAGTATGTCAAGAAATAAGTAGCTTTGAACCACAGCTCACTTTCCAAAAGATACCATTATTTAAAAAAATGTGGTGTTCATCAATTTTCAAGATATCAATACTGACACATAATCTTGGCTTCACTTTTTAAGGGAAGCTGTAAGAGCAAAGTACTCATCGTATTGTAGATTTTTTCTTCCTTTTGTTTCTCTATAGTCCTAGAAAAATAATTTAACTCTTTTTGTTTCCTTATATTGTAAAGTATTAAATATTCCTTGGAGAGCCACGCATCAGTAAATGCAGATACATAGGTGAAAAAAGCACACTGAAATTTTGCTACTCCACTGTAATTCGGTTGAAGTATATATGATTCACAGCAAGCAAAGTATATAGACTCATAATCTTGGTCCCTCTTGGATTTGAACTAGTAAACTATCCAAGAAACGTTAAGCTCTTTTCACCCATGCTGGTTCCATGGCATATCCTTTGGGGACAGCATATTAAGGCTGTAACCTTTACCGTTTTCACTTTATAACATTTTCTGGATGAGTCAGCCAGTTAAGCAGTAACTCACAGGGAGCATCTGTGTGCACTGCCCTATGTCACACACTGGAATGGTAGATAATTCCAGCACCCAGTACGTCCCCACACAAGTCCATTTTGATCAATATTCTACTTATGTATATAGTGCTATGCCTTAAATTGATCTGCAAAAACAAACAAAAAAAGCAATCCTTTAAATCTTATTTTAGCTACATGGACTGATGCTTAACTTACCTTGCCCCTGACCTCCTTACATTTGAGATATATTATATTGAATTATGTTGCCTTTGTAACCTGTATTACTGCATACTCTTTCTTACGGTTGCCTGGTTTGGTGACCCCCTTCCCCTTATATCTTATGTTACACGTTATTTTTTACTTTTTCTTATTAATTATGCACATGGCCTCTCTCCTACCAAAGTCCTAAGTTTTTAAGGGCATAGTTCAGCTCTGCCCCATCATTGATTGCACTGTATTTCTCATCGTGTACAATACCTTGTGCATGGTAGGTTTTCTCTCATATTACTCTGTTCTTCGGCCTTCGTTAAACATTTTTATCAGCAGTATATTTGAGAACTTGCTCATCGTTATATTTCATTGGCTGGCTCTTTCCAATTCAGACACTGCAGCATAAACCAGCGATAAATGTCTGTTCCAAGGGACCAAATTCATTTCCCCCATCCTGAAGTTTTCTAGAAGCAAGAGTTCATGGAAAGAATCTTGGAGAAGGATTAGGAGACTTGGATCTGCTTCTCTGTTGCTGATTTGCTGTGTGATTTTAGGTTATTTACGTCCCTCTCTGTCCCTCCTATTCCTCATCACCAAACTGGAAATAGTCTGCCCTATGTATCTCAGTTTTACTTGGTCAAATGAGATTACTGTGAAGGAGCTTTGAACAGGACCCTGTGAAATTGTAGGTGACGGTGTCATTAATGATTTCCTGATGATGCGGGAGACCTCTTTAGCATTTCATTTAAATTCTAGGCATCTGCCTTTTCTTCTACTAGAGAAAGGCTTTGGCCTTACTGTTATTATGTGGGGTTTTCTTTTTCTTCTTCCTCTTTTTTGTTTTAAATAATAAAACTCTACTCTAAAGGTCTACCTAACACTGCTTTAATTTGCTTCTTCATGTTGTATTTGTTCTTGCTAATATCACTAATTTTCCAAGCTATTTTCTTCTTCAGAGGAATGCATTTTTTAAATGGGTTTGTTGCCTGCTTTGAGATCCTGTTAGTAATAAGCCTCAGATATAACTCATTTAGTTCTCTCATTTAACTACTATACTTTTACTATAAGTAAATATATTTTTACTTTAATATAGTATAAGTATACTATACTTACTAAAGGAAATTCTTAATTTCTTTCTGTCAACTCTTGTTCCCAGGTGTGAGTAGATAGCTGAGCACTAACCCGTTGAAGCAGCATTAAAGTCTTTTTACCTTTTATTTTCTCAGGGTTGTGATTTAATTGACGTTAGCATTCTCTGTGAATATGTTCACCTACAGAAGTTGGATCTTTCAGTAAATAAAATTGAAGGTATGTAATTTTTGTTCTAGTAGATTGATGGATCATTTGGTTATTTCAAAATTTAAGCTGTGCAGTATGTAATAGAGGTTAATACTACACAACTTGATGTAAGCGCTGTTGCGTTTCCCTTTACATAACAATGCTCTAGCGATGCTTTACTTTGTAGAAAAGTGATAAGTCCGCCAACACGCAACATTACACTATGTTCAAATGCGCTCAGTGATGTTGAAGCTTATCCCATGGAATGTTTGCTTTGTTTCTTCCTTGCAAGGGATAGCTCATTACTTCTTTAATATTTCTTGAATATTTGATGATTCCCTTGTCTTTCCCCTTATTAGTTTATCCAGTACAGATGAATTAGTCCTCCCCCTTCCCCCTTTTTTCCTTTAATGGATTTTTTTTTTAATTTTATTTTGCTTTTGCATCTACATTTTAATTCTGGCCAGGTACTTCTTATTTGAGTGCCAGGGATTCGCACATTTATTTTTTCCTTTTTTTTTTTTTTTTTTTAATTTTCTCTGTACACGTAGCTCATCCTTTCAACAGCACCGTTTGTGGTTCTTTGTTGTGACATCTTGCTCACATTTAATGGAATTAGTCACGTTTTCTTCAAAGCTTGATTCTGGTTTCTAGTTTTCTGATCTTATTTGTAGTTAAAGTATTCAATTTCTTTTCTTTAGACTTGGAGGGAAGTCAGCAGTTGTGTTATTTCCGACCTGCTTTCTTTGCTAATCATCTTTCCACTGGCTTCTTTAGCCTGTCTTTTTCATGACGGTTAAATGTTGCTGATACGGTTTTCTCTGGCTTCTTTCTGATTTCTCTCCCTCCTAGGAGAGCAATAATTAGTTTAGTCCTCTAATGCTGTTTGTGAGTTACTTTTTTCTAGTTTTACAAATTTTTTTAATGGAAAATTACAAACATGTGCATAAGGGACTATTGTAATGAACATTCAGGTTCAACATTTATCAGCCCATGGCCCATCTGGTTTCACCTCTGCCTCCCTGCCCACCTCGCCCAGGGCTAAAGATTTTATTTTTGTATTTATTATTATTATTATTATTATTATTATTATTATTAAAGATTTTATTTATTTGACAGAGAGAAACACAGCCAGAGAGGGAACACAAGCAGGGGGAGTGAGAGAGGGAGAAGCAGGCTTCCCGCCGAGCAGGGAGCCCGATATGGGACTCGATCCTGGGTCTCCGGGATCATGACCTGAGCCCAAGGCAGTCGCTTAACCAACTGAGCCACCCAGGCGCCCCTATTTATTATTATTTTAAAGATTTTATTCATTCATTGACAGAGAGATCACAAGCAGGCAGAGAGGCAGGCAGAGAAAGCAAACAGGCTCCCTGCCGAGCAGAGAGCCCCATGGGGGCCTCCATCCTAGGACCCTGAGATCATGACCTGAGCCGAAGGCAGAGGCCACCCACTGTGCCACCCAGGCACCCAAAAGATTTTAGAGCAAGCCCAAGCAGGGAGAGGGAGGGGCAGAGGGAGAAGCAGGATCCAGAGGAGCAGGGAGACCGACTCCCAGGGCTGGGAAATCCTGACCTAAGCCCCTGAGCCAAGGGCAGATGCTTAACTGACTGAGTGAAGCTAGGGTTATTTTAAAACAAATCCCAATTATCCTACCATTGGAAAGGATAAGGAATCACAAGGTAATGGGAGGCCGCAGCAATGCTCAGTAGTGGCCTCACACCCCGGCAGTTGAGCCGGGATGCCAACTGCCGGGATGCCGCAGTTGCAGATGCAGCTTTCCTCAGAACAGTCTTTAATCTTTCAGGGCCCATTTTCTTAGCTCATCCGGTGTTTGAGAACCTACTATGTGTAAGACACAGTATATTTTTTTCTTTTTTGTAAGAACAGCATTATTCAGGTTCTGATGTAAACCAGAGTTCCACCTGCATCAGAATCACCTGGGGGCCTGTTAAAACACAGCCCGCTGTGCCCCACCCTCAGAGTTCCTGATCTTGGAGCTCCGGTCAAGAAGGTCAAGAATTTGCATTTCTAATTAGTTCCTCTGGGAAGCGGAGGTGCCCAACAGGGGACCACACTTTGAGAACCACCCTTGTAGACGCAAGGAGCTCCTGCCATCTGGTGGACATAGAGGTCACTGCACCAAGTAGGGATTAATGGGCTGGCCAGTTCGAAGGCCAACAACCTAGACCACGCATTTTTTTCTCTATCCGAGTAATCTGAAAGAACTGGTCATCTGCAGAGTTGGGGTGTCCTCACCATTTCCTTAGCTCTATCTGAGTGCTAGCAGCTGCTTCTGCTTCAGGACAGCTCCATGGTCCAGCACTTACCTGCCCACAGAAAGATCAACTCCAAGGAGGCATGTGGACCGTTGGATGGTAATAGAGTTGACTGACTGATAGACATGCAGCTGACTGAGTTCAGAAAGGACAAAACGGCAAGACTTGTAACAACATGACAGTTTCACCTTAGGATTCCTTTTCCAGGCAGCCTTCCTTGATTCACTCATTAAGTCCCACCAACGTGTTAAATTCTCAGTGTATTGTCCATAGAATTTGGTGGGATCTTGAGAAGGAAAGAGGTTAGTGGGAGGTGGGCCGAGGGCCGTGCTCATGATGCCTGCTCCAGGGAAGGCCCCAGCTGCTGGCCTTGCTCCCTTCTCCTAGGCTGGGTGTATCTGACACCTGGTGACAGGTCAGAGTGGTCCTCTTGCTTTGGGTGCCCCATTCTCACTAGGGGCCTTCCTAGGGGGGGGGCAGTAGCTGCTTCTGTGACCTAGAATGGAAAGAAAGGGAGAAGCTATTATGATCACTGTTTTCAGGTGGAGACATGAGTTCTTGCTGGAGACAGGGCTGTAAATCCTCTTTCTACGATTCTTCTGGAGCCTTTGTCTAATTTATCCTGCTGCCCCGAAGTGTGGCTCTGCTGTAAAGGGGCAGAGAAGGGCAACACAGTGCTTCACCATTTTTATGGTTTATATGTTACTGTCATTAGAGCACAGTCATCCTTTACTTAGTGTTTGAGGTTTAGACTATTAGCTTGGGATGCAGTGCAAAACTCAGACAGACTTCTGAACCAATCCAGAGCCAAGGTGAAATAATAGCAATGATTCAAATCACTTCAAATAACTAATGAGATTTAGGACTAAGTCCAACTAAAACAAAATTTAATTCATAACAGAAATGTCACTAATTGTGGCATTTTCAGTCTTTCTAAAAAGACTTAATTCAGTCACTTATGGGCTAATTATCAAGGGGATTATCTATGGCTTTAGTTTCTCATCTTTTCCTTCAAGGCTGGTAGTTTTGAAGCATTTGGCTGTTAGCAGCTCATGGGAGAGCAAGCTGGGACCTGGAGGGTGCACCAGTAGCTGGAAAAGGGTTGAAGATGAGGGGAGGTCCTGGGGAAGAAAGGGAAGTTAGGGGCTCATGGAGAGTTCTCCACTCTGTGTGTGTTTCACGCTTTCCTATTTGTATTCATTTCACTTACTTAGAGTAATTAAGTGCTTGCAGCTGGCATAATGGGAAAATGCTCTGACATAATGTAAGCTGTTTTTAATGACTTAGTCTAATTTTGATTGTACTGGTTTACCTTATTCTATATTTCTCTCTCCCCCCAGATCTGTCTTGTGTGAGTTGTATGCCTTACCTTCTAGAACTTAATGCTTCTCACAATAAACTGACGACATTCTTCAATTTCAAGCCACCCAAAAATCTCAAGGTAGACTTGATCAATGAATCCATTCATTAACTGGTCTGCAAAGTACATTAACACGCAAAACAGTGCTCACATAGGGTTCAGCAGCCTAAGATACGCGAGTAAATAGTGTAAGTGTCTGAAAGGAAATAAAAAGGGATTTGGGTATCATTTATGAAAAACAAAGATGGTCTGTCTGCAGATAATCTTTTTAAGAAGCTTTGCTCTTAGTGTTCAGGCTGAAGAACTAAATTCTTTCACAGCTAAATACTAGTTATTATCTGTATTTTTTAGCATAGTACAACATTTTTTTACCTGGAAAACCTGTAAAAATTTCTTTGGGGGCTTGACAATTGCCCTCCTTATTTAGCCAACTTTTACTTCTTTTTTTTTTTTTCTTCTCAACATTGATTTCTGATCTTCCTTCTCTGAAGTTGCTTTTGCGTCTGACACAGAAGCAACTATGTGAACAGTAATTGATGGAGCAGCTGGCTCTGGGCTGTGTCTTGTGCTCTAATGTGCGTACAGATCAGCTGGGGTTCTTGGGAAACTAGGGATTCTGACCCAGGAGGCCTGAAGTCAGGCCTGAGACTGCGGTTTCCAACAGCCTCCCAGGGTAGTGCTGCTGCTGGGGGACCGTGGGCCACACTGAAGCAAGGAGCTTATAGATGCGTGGTTCCCAGACTTCTGCACATTGCAGTCACCTGGGGACTTCCAAAAACTACTCACGCCTAGATCGCACTGCCAGAGAGTCTGATTCAAGAGGCCCGGGTAAGGCCTGGGTGTGGAATTTTTTAAAAGACCCCCAGGTGGCTCTAATGTGCTGACAAATTTGGGAACCTTTGCTGTGAGCTTGGGATTGGTGTTCTCATAGACTAATATATTTCATTAATATTTTTAGAGTTAGACATCAGTTATTGCCTTTTATTATCTATTTTGTTTTATTTACAAACCAAATGAACTTAGATCCCAAGTAGTAGAGTTTGCACAAATATGAAAATTTGTTCGAAATCAAGAATCTGATATCACCCATACTGCTAGTGAGATGCTCTTCTTAATTTTTCTTCTGTTCACCCCATTTTTTTCTCAATAGTACAGTAATTTTTTTTCTCCTTTGAAAGTATACTTATTGCCAAGGTGACATTCTTCATCCAGCTAAGCCACATGAGGCACCTATTTGTACTTGGTGTGGGGCCATGTGATCTTCAGGTGATTGGAAACTGAATTTGCAGAACTGTTTTATTTCTCCCTGAGTTGCTGTCCCATTCTGCTTTGTCCTTAGCCCCAAGGAAATGAGTCATGGCAACCGTGTGACCCCTTCCCTGGGAAAAACTTCCTTGGAGTTTCTTCCATTCACCCTTCCCACCTCTCCCCCAAGAAAGCTTCACCAGTGAACAAAATGCAGATAGCCCATCTTTAAGGTCCCGAGCTTCCGGAGAGTTAAGAGCAAATCTATCGGTCATTGTAGAAGAGTGCCCGCCAACCGCCAGACTGCCCCGATGACATGCTCCAAGCCCTTGTGAACTCGGTGTCCACCTGGGGGCAGTGACCCAGGCCTGCTGGCATTCTCAGGGCATTATCTTAAACAGTCCTCGCCTAAAACTGTGAGGGAGCTGGGACAGTCCTATTTCACAGATGAGGACTCTAGAGTATAGAAAGAGCAAATTGCATTTGTCATCTTTGCTGAGAGGTAGCAGGGCGGGGATGGAACCTAATGTCTGCCACCTAAAGCCCATGTCTACCCAGGAAACCAGGCTTGTGTACCCTGTCCCGCCCTCTCAAAAAGCTCTGCATCCTGTTCACTTCCTGTCTGTGAGCCTTGTGCCACCCCTCAGAGAAGGCACATGTTTCATCACACAGGCTTATTCTTACACATGCTTTGTATTTCCCAGAATACTTTGCTCTTAGTACATCCAGCAGGTTCATCTGATGGATGGGACTCCCTGCCAGCCTTCGGGTCCAGTGGAACTCCTGGGGGGCAGTCAGAACACCATCAGGACCCTTTCCATACTCTGAACACACCTGGTTACACGGGGGCCAGAGGGCACGATATGCTGGGGAGGCCCAGAGAGGGCTAGCGTTAGACCCAGAGGGGCAGACACAACTGAGGCACAAGAACAGAAAGTATTGATAGAAAAGCTGCCAATTATAAGTAAGCCTAGATCACTACGTTGACTCCCAGCGCATCATTATTAGATAGAAGACAAAGTGAATATGAAGCTTCGTTGCATCATGTCAGGCTTCTTAGGTCAGCCATGGTCAGCATTAGACCTGATTGCCATTTCCATAGGCGACAACTTTTGTGTTCCGGTTGTTTGGGGGTTTTTTGACTAATAGTATTTTGTTTGCCCATTACTGTTTCTTCACATGGTTCACACACTTGTGTTTTTCTGGCGATGTGGTCCTGTTGCTATTTTATAATCAACTTAATCCATTTTCTTCTCTTGCCACTTGAGTTTTCAAGATGTTTTTTAATATTCAGTATTTAAAGTTTTAGGATTTAAAGTTTTTAGTATTTAATACATTGATTATTCTTAGTACATTTTGGGGGTGGAATCACTGTTTCATTTTATTTGTTTTATTTATTTACTTGGAATCGCTGTTTTAAAGGGCACAAGAAGATAAGAATAGTGCTCCTTAGAACACTGTTTGGTAGTTTTCCAGAAAATTATTACGTGGTGCCCAGCAAGTTATCAATGCAACATTTTAAAAAAGGTTTTATTTTTTTTTATCTTTTTGTTCATCTTTTGCTTGCGGGTGAATATTTAAAGTTGTTTAATGTTGTTTTTCCTTAGGCTCCTATTTTTGAGTAAGAACAACTGATGTCGCTGAAAAGGCTTTCCTAAAATAGTCCGTTTTGAGAAAGGGTGTTAAGTAGATGAGATGTAGCCTGAGGGATGAATAAAAAAGATTTTTCTGGCACTTGGGAGGTGACTCCGGAGAATACATTGAGAGAGGAGAAAAGGCAGGGAAAAGATAAGCACGTGAACTAAGTGAATGCTGCTTATGGGGCAGTAGAGAAAATGAACAAAATGGTAAAAGCGGAATTGAGGTGAATTCCGCGGGAAGATGAAGAAAGTCTGAAGTGAGTGCTGGAAATGGAGAGAGGAAGAGCAGGAATAGAAAGCCTTTGGGGGTGGGGGTGTCCACACTGGGCTGCGGGGCAGCGGCCTCCTCCCGCGTCTCCCTCAGACTAGCAGACAAGGGTCCAGACAGCACATGATTAGATATGGGTGGTATGTTAGCCTTGGCATATTTTCAGTAATGAATTCTAACCCCATAGCCACAAAGATCTTCTTATGCGAGGAATTATTGTGGTTAGTGAACAAAAAATAAACTTTGACATATTGTTCTCTTTTTCTCATCAGAAGGTGGATTTTTCCTACAATCAAATTTCTGAAATGTGTGATTTGTCAGCATACCAGACTCTAACTAAACTAATTTTGGACAGTATCCTTTGAATGAATAAAGGGGAAATTTGGGTAATAGGCCTGTTAATAACTGTGTTCTTGGATGACTTGGAGTGGTACCAGATAAGCAATTTACTGGAGATGTGTGACTCATTTGAATGATTAAGAATTGATATTCACAGAATGAAAAAAGATATTTTATTTACCAAGGAGTAAGATTGTAATGCAGAGCTTGCCAGGAGCATCATACACCTGATAAAGGTACGTAAGCCAGTCATTCTTCTGAGAAACATAGGCTTATTTTTATTTAACTTTCTTCAGATTTACTTTAACTCGTGTCCTGTTTATATAAGGTCAGTATCTAGAAATTCAGATATGACAAAAAGGAATATAAGTGATTTTTTTATTTCACAAAAGAATTTATAGTAATCATCCTTTAAATAGCTAGCTTTTCTGGTGTATTTAAAATATACTTTCATTAAAAAAAAAAAAAGCAAAACCAACCCCTTTTGATTGGTTTGCTTTTGAGCAGCTTCAGGAACTTGTGTTCTGCATGAGTCAGGCTCCTACCTTGAAGTATGCACACTCCAGCTTTGTGAGCCTAAAGGGTTAATTGGGAATCTGTGAGTTTAATGAGCTGGAGTCTCTTTACACCAGAGACTGATGTTTTCTGGGTGGTAAGGGAGCAGCATCTTCTCTTTCTCAGTATCTGTCCACCTGAGGATTTTTCAGGGCAGAGTGGGGAAAGAATTGATTGCCCTTGGGTGCCTCATTCCAGGGACAGGGCAGCGGTTAGAACACTACACTTGTAATGAGACTGAGATGTGGGGAGAACAAAAGTATATTATCTTGAAGATGTGTTTTGTTGGGGGAAAAAACCTTTTTCATGTATGATGGGAAACTTTGAACGTAGCGCCATGTTGTTTAGAACTGCTGTGTGGAAATGTGCCATTAGTGGGCATTTAGCTGGTGCTCTTGAAGCAAGTTCTCCTAAATGTAGTCTCATGAGAAAATGATCAATATGAGATGCTCTGATGGAAAACTAAAAGTAGGACACATTAGCAGCACCTGTCTAGAATTTTTCACTTGATGCTTTGACTGTCATATATGCCGAATTTGCAAGGAGGTAGAGGCTGACCGCCCAGAAACCACCTGACTCAGACCACCTAGAGGAACACTGCTCAGGGAAGATTAGTGGTATCAGCATCAGCATTGCCTGGCACTTCTTAGAAATGCAGGCTCTAGGGCTCTACCCCAAACCCCTGAAATGAGAACCCACATTTTTAACAAGACCCCCGGGTGACAGGAGTACATGGGAAAGCTTGAGAAGCCCTGGTCTAGAAGTCAGCTGTGCCCAAGACTCCTACCAGCCAGAAAGGAGGAGGGAGCATCAGAGCTCCATCTAATCTTCAGGGCACCCTAAATGAGGGCAGTCACGTGGCAGTCTGGGCTCTGTCTCCCAGAAAAATACTCTTCTGTGTGTAGGAACTGCCGGAGAAAAGAACTCCACAGGATTTTGGACTCCAGACAGAGGGTGCAGTTTGAAACATGTCTATCATGGAAGACTTAAGTTCTATATAAATTTATTTTTCTACGTGAAAAATTGTTGTGACTCGTAAATGTCAAATAGCATGAAGAAAGGAATTAGGGGTTTTTTTTTGTTTCTTTTTTATTTTTTTAACCCGACTTTAGATGTAGCAATTCAGTCTTCTCTCCAAAGTATAAAAAGCTGTCCTCATTACAGCAGAACCAATTGAAATTCAGAACACGGATATAGCCCCTCCCTTCAAAAACCCTCAGTTTGTTTCTCAGAGTCCACAGTCTCTCATGCTTTGTCTCCCTCTCTGATTTACCTCAATTCACATTTCCTTTCCTTCTCTTAATGTTCTCCATGTTATTCTTTATGCTCCACAAGTAAGTGAAACTGTAAGATAACTGACTTTCTCTGTTTGGCTTATTTCACTCTGCATAATCTCCTCCAGTCCCGTCCATGTTGATACAAAAGTATCATCCTTTTTGATGGAGGCCTAGTATTCCATTGTATATATAGACCATATCTTCTTCATCCATTCATCTGTTGAAGGGCATCTTGGCTCTTTCCACAGTTTGGCGATGGTGGCCATTGCTGCAATGAACATTGGGGTCCATATGGCCCTTTTTTTTTCACTACATCTGTATCTTTCGGGTAAATACCCAGTAGTGCTAATTGCAGGGTCATAGTGTATGTCTATTTTTAATTTTTAAAGGAATCTCCACAGTGTTTTCCAAAGTGACTGCACCAACTTGCTTTCGCACCAACATTGTAAGAGGGTTCCCCTTTCTCCACATCCTCTCCAACACTTGTTGTTTCCTGTAGGGACATGTTCTAAACGTTCTTTAAAATTGGGAACAAGACAAAGATGTCTACCATTGCCCCTTCTATCCATCATTGTCTTGGAGGTTTTAGCCAGCACTGTAAAACCAGGGGGAAAAAAACCCTGAAAGTATAAAGACTGAAAGGAGAAGATAAAAGTCTTTTTTTTTTTTTTTTTTTTTTTTTTTTGCAAATGATGTGATTATCGATAGGGAATATCAAAAATAACTTGCAGTAAACCACTAGAAATTATAGTTTTGGGAGTTCAACAAAGTAGTTGCATATGACTTCAATAAATCGAAATCAGTTGCATTTTTTTTTACATCACAAACAAGCAATTAGAAAGCACAACTTAAAAGAGGCCCCATTTACGAGAGCAATAAAAATGAAACTTATTAACAATGAATAAGACCTTTGGGAGGAATACAATAAAACTATTGAAGAGCAGTAAAAACCTAAGTAAGGAGAAATATATCCCATGTTCCCGGATAGGAAGATGGGAGAAGATGTACAAAAAGAGTTTTACAGAAAATGAGTCAGGTAAGTCTAATAACATGAATGCATGTCAGCCTCATTCAGAGAAATGCAACCCAAGACTACATGAGATACTACATTACATCCATTCAATTGACAAAATTTAAGAAATCTTAAAATACCAAGTGTTGGAGAACATGTATGTCAAGAGGATCTCTTTTTTTTCTTCCTTTGGATATGAAATTAGTTCAGCCACTTTGGAGAGCAATTTTAGGCTCTTTTATAAAGCTGAACATCTAAATTCCCTACGGCCTAGCACTTTCATTCCTCCATCTGGGAAGTTTAGCGTACGTGGATCTGGAGGCTTGTGCAAGAATGCTTATAGCAACCCTGCTTGTCATAGCAAAATTGAAATCGCCCATAGGTTCATCGGTAAGAGAAAGCACAAGTTATGTTATACTCATAATAACCTATCATATGGTAGTGAAAATGAATGAAATTTACCTTCATGCAGCAATAGTAAAAGTAATATAATTTTAGTATCAAACCAAGGGGGAAAAGGAAGAGGAAGCAGACAAGAGGGAGGCCTTCGCTGCAGCAGGAGGGGCATGCAGAGGTAGATGTGAGTTACTGCTCCTGTTCTTCTTGGGCTGTACGCGGGGGCCATCTCAAGAGTGTTCATTAGATTTTTAAAAAATCAATATATGCCGGCCTTGTATGGGCAAATGCTGTACCTGCATCCATTAAAAATGTTTTATATCTGAAAATTATTAATTTCATTGAAAATAGTTATTTACCAAGCTTCAGACTTGAGCTATAGCAGAATCCCCTGGAAGATTTGTTAAAACACCTCTTGCTGGCCTCCATCCTCAGAACGTCTGGTGGGGTAGGTCTGGGGTGGTACCTGAGAACTTGCATTTTTCACAAGCTCCCAGGTGATGCCAGTATTGGTCTGAGGAGTGCACTTGAAGATCCCCAGCTTTACGCCAGCCAGTCCTCTCTGTTGCACCTTGCAGGGCGTGCTTTCTGAATCTGATGCCAATCCGTGTGTCCTTTTTAGGGGTTTGGTGGTTATCATTTTTGTGCTTTTTATATTTGTTCAAGCTTTCCTTGGTGGGTGTATATGTCTTTTCGATTTGAGGGAAACAATATAATTAAACAAAATTGCAATTATCAACATTAAAAAGCACTTCTTTAAAATAAACCCTAGTCGGCTAATCAACCTGGTTGTGCTGACCTTGTGATTGTAGATTATATTAATGCCTCAAAATGGGCTGGCTAACTATGAGAAATCAGGGTTTCGGTTTATCTTAACGCTATTTTGTCATTCTGAGTGTGGCTAACTGACGATTAACTGATAAACATCCTAAATCACAAGCTGGTAAACTTTGTCAGGGATAAGCCAAGTATTTCTTAAGAATGCTGTGTATTCTTTACCAGTAAATATTGACAGATCGATGGTTCATTGGGATTTGTTCTGTGATTATAGAGTCATGGAGTTTTTAAAAAGTGATTCACAGAATTTTAAAATCCAGACTGGCCTTTAGAGATTATCTACTACTAACTGTTCTTTTATGGAAGAGGAGCCTAAGACCCAGAGAGGCTCAGTAACTTGTCCAAGATCGTTTGGTCAGTGGCTGAACTGAGATTAGTCCTGTAAATTCCATTGTTTTCCCCCATGCTGCAATTCATTGAGTAATTACTGCTTTTATCACCTAGCCACTTAAAGTGTATGTGTGTTTCATTTCTTAGAGATTCTCTCCTATAGTGAAGAACATTTTTCACTGGTAAGGTGATATAGATCTTTCAGGATTGGTTTTGATTAAAGCCATCATTGTGGTTCTCTCTACTAAGAGAACTGTGATGGATTTCCTACTTATTTCTCAGTAACTGTTTTCTCTACACCCGAACCGTATTTTATGATTGTAGACAAGTGAATAAGAGCGAATACTGAACTAGTGAATAATTCATGTCAAGCTCTGCAAACAGCTGACAGCATCACCAAGATGTAAAAATACGTTGTGGGGCTTTTCCCTCGCTGTAAAGTTATGCTTGTGTGCCTTTGGGTTCCTTCACTTGGTTAGTGAGGATCTAAAGTTCTACTGTAAAAGATTTATTCACAGAAATGTAAAACTTTAGAGCTGGAATGCGGTATGATGATTTTGAGTTCTTTGAGTCTTCTTCTCATAGCAGCCTTTGAAAATGAAAATGTACCTAAGAGGGTTAATCCAGTAAGCTAATTCATTGTAATAGCTTAGTGACTTATCAGATTATATTTCTTCTTGTTGGAAAATCCCAAGATCTATATGAAAAAATGCAAAAGAATAACGTTCAGAGGAAGGACAAGTAACATTCCATGCAAGGTCTTAAAATAAGAAAATAGGATATGAGGAAGATAAAGATATTCCCAAAAGCAAGCTGTGAACTCAGAACTCTGTATGGGCCACGCTTGCATATTAACCCTTATCATTGCTCATGGTCACAGTTGATGTGACCTTGAGAGTCTGGAGGCGGGCAGTGGGGGTGGGGGGAGGATGTTGGGCCACTGTAAAAAGTACTCTTCACTCAAGAACATGATTAATTTATAGTGACCGAAATTCCTTGAAATTTAAAGGGGAGTGAAGAGTTGGGAAATAGACAATTTTTCTGAAATGAACATATTTCTCAGCAGAGCTGTGCAGTTAGTTCCTCAAGCCTTTGCGCCCTGTGCCACGTGAGTGACAGCAGACGTAGCAGCAGAAGCCAGGCCTCCCATTGCAGTGAGGCCCCTGTATTCCTCCGCCGTTGGGCCCTTGCCAGGCTAATTTCATAAAACCTGACTTGCCCTATTAGTCAAAGCTGGAGAGTGAGGCAGATGTACCGAGAGAAGTGGGGTTAGCCTCAGATGTCTTGGAAAATTACTGTATATACAATAAACAAGCTTGCCCTTTCGATTCCCACTAGCTCTTGACAGTTTCAGGATTCCTATTTCCTTGTTTTCTCATCCTTGCCCCCTTACCATGGGAAGGCTCCCTGACTCAGCACCCACAAGCATTTGTTTAATTCTTCCCCATAGAGTATCTTCATTTCGTTTGGAGCAGAACTACCAGGACACTAGTGCACCCAACATAGGACTTAAAGACTATTGCTTCCTCTGTTACTTTAGACAGATGGCCATTTGAAGTTTTCCCTGCCTAATTTTTCTTCTTGCCAAAGATTGCCACTCCAAGCGCATTTTATTTCATCTGTAGCTGTGGGAGAGTTTAATCTCTGTTTCCCACATTTCATATCCTTTGTTATAATCCATATCTGCAAAGATCTGGTCTTCGTTCTGGTTTGAAAATGATTATTTAAACAGCCCAGAGGAAACAGAAGCAGAAAGAGTGTGGTGTTTGTGAGCATAAACGTTTCTTTGTAGAGCTCTCCTGGCAGGAAGCTTTATGAAAGTACGTTTGAAAATGCATATTTGATGACAATCGAAACTATGCTTCAGCCCAAGGATCAAATCTGGAACCAATGAAGAAAAATTAGGAATGTCTAGTTCCTTTTGGTAGTATTTTCTCCTCATTGCTCCTAGTTTCCTTATTTTCCTCTTTCTCTGGCCTATGTCTTTTCAGAATAGATGCTGGCCTTCAATCTGCCATTTTGTGCTGTTGGCCAACAAGCAGAGGATGTGATTCCTTGGCCTCACGTACTTGTAATGATAACTGCCTTATAATTGTGAGGAACTTTATGATTTGTGAACCTCATTCCAGTGATTTTTTTCCAAGATCAAAGTTTCAGGTTTCATAGCAACCTGTTGTTTGTTCTTCCCACTCTACCAGTGAGAAATCTGAACAGAGAGAAGTTAAGTCACAATAAGTAACCAGTGGAGTTAGGAGAACTACAGAGAATTAGGAGGCAAAGTACCTGTTTTTGTGATAATTAATGATCCCTCCCTTTTAAAAAATTCTTTGATTGCATGACTAATGGAAGGAGATAGGTGGGAGGTTGGAAGTTGACCAGAAAAGGCTTTGATGAAGGAATGGTCCACCCAGAATGGACAGCAAGAACTGAAGTTGCTGTGACAAATTTATAATTACGGTAGACCCTGCCAAGTCCCCTCCAAACTGGCCCCAACGTGATGAAGCCTCAGTCCTAGGAAACAGTCTGTCCTTAAGAACCTTTAAAATGCTTGCTAAACTGATGGGTGAAGAAGGCAGCTTGATTTGTATTCTCCTGATTCAAAGTGAAGCAGAGTCTCTTCAGATGTTTCTTAGCCACTTGGATTTGGTCTTTTGGGAATTTCCTCCCGGTAGTCTTTCTCGTTTTCTATTGGGTGGTTCTAGAAGTCTTTATTCTTTCTATTAAGTTCTTGGCATGTTTTATGTGTTCTAGATAGTAATCATTCATCTACTGTTTCTGTTGCAAATATGTGCTCCCAGCCTATCGTTTGTGCATAGTTAAGTAATTAAGAGAAACAGAAATAAGAATATGAGGTTATCTTTCAAAAAGAAATAACAAAGAAGTTGGTTTAATGTAAATGTTAAAGAAAGATAAGGAATAGAATTTGAAATTAAGTCCTGAGGAATGGGCAGGGTTTAGGAAGGGTAGGAAAGCACTTTGAAAAAAACACACGCTGCTAAGTGAGAAAGTCCTTGGTACATTCCAGAACTGCCCAGAAGACTGACCTGGCAGAATCAGGGGATTCTCACTGGGTTCAAATGGAGATGAAACTGGAGAAATAGGCTTTGCTTAAAGTCAGGGGCTTCAAATGCCATAGTGAGGAATTTGGAATTCGTCCTGTGAGAATTTTTTTTTGATAGAAACATATCTAATCAATATTTTGAAAAAAAAATTTTTTTAAATTAACCTGACTACGGTGTGTCAGGTGATTTGAGGCAGGAAGAAATGGATGTTAGAGGTACCCATTGGTGCTAAAGCTGCATTAAGTTGACAGAGTGAACCAAAAGGAAGGGAATAATTAAAGAGGTGTTTTAAAGCAAAAAATGCTAACTCTTGCAGATTGATTGGATGCCCTGAAGATTCCAAGTGGCTGAGCGACCCGTGGTGTCTTCAGCTACTTGGGAGGGAAACTGAATTGTAGTGGGCAAATGATAATCCCGAAAATTTGCCAAAGAAATTGAGACCAGAGCGAGGGGGATGGAATTGGTGACATTGGGACTGCAGTTTTAGGTGACTCTGAGGATAAGAACACAGAAGCAATTTACATTTTAAAATAACTAGAAACTGAACATGAGGAAATTAAGACAGAGTTTAGGCCTCATTTATTTTTTTTTCTTTAATAATAATTTATTTTGTTTTTTCAGTGTTCCAAGATTCATTGTTTATGCCCCACACCCAGTGCTCCATGCAATATAGGCCCTCACACCACCAGACTCACCCAAACCCCCACCATCTCCCTTCCAAAACCCTCAGTTTGTTTCTCTGAGTCTAGTCTTTCATGTTTCATCTCCCTCTCTGATTTACCCCAGTTCACATTTCCTTTCCTTCTCCCACTGTCCTCCATGCTACTCTTTATGCTCCACAAGTAAGTGAAACCATGTGATACTTGACTTTCTCTGCTTGGCTTATTTCACTCTGCATAATCTCCTCCATTCCCATCCATGTTGATACAAAAGTTGGATATTTATCCTTTCTGATGGAGGCGTAATATTCCATGGTATATGTGGACCATATCTTCTTCACCCATTCGTCTGTTGAAGGGCACCTTGGCTCTTTCTACAGTTTGGCGATTGTGGCCATTGCTGCAATGAACATTGGGGTCCATATGGCCCTTCTTTTCACTACATCTGTATCTTTGGGGTAGATACCCAGTAGTACAATTGCAGGGTCATAAGGTACCTCTGTTTTTAATTTTTAAAAGAATCTCAAGGGGCGCCTGGGTGGCTCAGTTGGTTGAGCGACTGCCTTCGGCTCAGGTCATGATCCCGGAGACCTGGGATCGAGCCCCACATCGGGCTCCCTGCTCGGCGGGGAGCCTGCTTCTCCCTCTCTCACTCCCCCTGCTTGTGTTCCCTCTCTCGCTGTGTTTCGCTCTGTCAAATAGATAAATAAAATCTTTAAAAAAAAAAAAAAAAAAAAAGAATCTCCACACTGTTTTCCAAAGCAGGCCTCATTTATTTTAAAGGGAGAAGAGAAACCAATATAGACAGAAAAGGCTGTTCCTCTCTGTGTCCGAGTATTGGTTCTTTACCACCTATCCACCACAGCTGACATCTCCCAGGCTGTTCCCCTGCTTCTGAGGAAGATAAAGCTTGGTGCGTGTTGTCTGCACAGTGACCCTGTATTCAGAAGTCCCGCCTGTGGGAAAGCACGTGAGTTTCTCCTGGAGATCGTTAAGGAACCAAGGGAAAACACTGCCAAAGAGGCAGCTTCCAAAGCACCCTGAAATGTTTCCCCTCACTGATTAAATGAGTCACATATGAATGCAAAATGCAGCTGAGCATACTCAAAAGCTACATCTTTAAAAAAAATTTAAGCAGTGCCAGTATTAACATCTATAATGAAAAAAATTTATTTCAAGATTTAGTGTTCATCCTGTATGGGGCATGTATTAGTGCTTTATTAATGCTGTTGTCTGATTTTTCTAATGATGATCTGATACTATTTTTTTTCTTCAAAAATGTTTTTTCTTTTTAAAGATTTTATTTGAGAGAGAGTGTATGCGCAAGTGGGGGGTGGAGTGGGGAGAGGGCCAAGCAGACTAGGTGCTGAATGTGGAGCCTGACAAGGGGCTCAGTTTCGTAATTCTGAAATCATGACCTGAGCCAAAATCAAGAGTCAGACGCTTAACCGCCTGAGCCACCTGGGCGCCCCTCTTCAGAATGTTTCTCATAACATTTTCCTTAAACGTAGTCATGGTGCATAGGCAACGAGATAGACGAGATCAGTGGGCTAGAGCTGTGCAGTGGCCTAACACACCTGAGTCTGGCCAAGAACAGGATCACGTCAATTAATGGCTTAGGCATGCTGCCAATCAAAATCCTTTGTCTGGTGAGTAATCAAAAGTTACTTTTTTTTTTTTTTTTAAGATTTTATGTATTCATTTGCCAGAGAGACAGAACACAAGCAGGGGGAGCAGCAGCCAGAGTGAGAGGGAAAAGTAGGCCCCCACTGAGCAGGGAGCCCAATGTGGGGTTCAATGCCAGGACTCTGGGATCATGACCTGAGCCCAAGGCAGAGGCTTAACTGACTGAGCCACCCAGGTGCTCCCAAAAGTTATTCTTGATGGAAAGTACTAGTTAATGTTTTAGCAAGTGTATGAATGATAATGAGGATTTTTCAAGTCGATGAAGAACTGACTCTTTCATGAAAGTTATTGTCTTCCATTTTGTTTGTTCTTTTCAGTGCCATATATACGTAGGATCAATATTTCATGCTATAGTAAAGTGATTTTATAATTTGGCATCCAAATTCAGGGTTTTTGTTTTTGTTTTTTTTTTAAGATCTTATTTATTTGACGGAGAGAAAGATCACAAGTAGGCAGAGAGGCAGGCAGAAAGAGAGGAGGAAGCAGGACCCTGAGATCATGACCTGAGCCAAAGGCAGAGGCATTAACCCACTGAGCCACCCAGGCACCCAAAATACAGTTTTTTAAAAGATTGACATTTTATACTGAGAAAGAAAGGAATACTTTTAACAACTATTAAAAATACATTTCATAATGTCTCACTGATGAAATAACATTTAAGCATATTTAAGCACAATATTTATTGCTGTTTGTTCTTTATTGTTCTCAAATGAACCATAAGATGTTCTCTGGATTTTGGCAGTGCTTTTATATTAATATATGCTAGTTTCCCCATTTTACAAAACCAGAATTGATGCTGAGACTAAAAGAACAATTCCAATCAGAAACGTGAAATTTTTAAATTTTTTTCTATAGAAAGAACTTCTCTTAAGCTCTGATGTGCACTGTGACTATGAATAAATGTGTAGATAATTTATGAGTAACAGAATTATAATAGTCCCAAAGATATATGCAGTGTTTTTGAAATAACAGTATCGCTCACTAATTTAAAAGCTGTTGATATAGTTGTGGATTGATTATTCAAGATTCTTCTTTCCTCCTCTCTCTTATGCCTTACCCTTGGATGGCTTTGCTATTTTTTATTATATCTGTCATAAGGTGGCCAGGGAGGACTTGAAGCCAGGAGGCTGGTAGCTTATTAATTTCTTACACGAACTATCCCACGGGAGTGTGTTGAACTGCTCTTTGAAATGACATCTTGGGGTTATTTGCAGATTTATGATATTTATAATATACTATTCTTGTCTTATTTAAACTACAGCTAGTGGAAGGTTGGCTAGTGTTAATTTTTCTTTCTCTGAGCTTGGAGCTTGAAGCACTTTTTTAAGAGACTTCACTCCTTATGGCGAGTTAGGTGAGGGCAAAGTATGGGTTCCAGTACCAAGGATGGACTGGAAGTGTGGAGAGGTCTAATAATGTTCCTAAGGTTTCATGTTTTCTGCCCACCGGGGCATGTTAGCAAAACAGAAAAAGAAAATGAATTTGTTAAGTTGGTGGGCAAATTTTATAATTATAAAAGAAAGTCACATTTAAAAAATGATGATAATTTAAAGGAGTACTGGCAGTACGTACTACTCAGTTGGTACCTCGTTAGAACCTTATCTTTCTCTTAACATCTCTTGGTATTGGTGCTCCCATTAACTTTAAGTGGAGCATGGTATATGGAAGGAGATGGGGGGGTGTTCTTAGAGGGAGGAGAACTGAACTCATGATTAAGAAGATTAACACATAGCACTTTTATCCTAAGAGTTTGTTTTAGTAACTAAACAATCCATGTTGATTATCCCATCTCAAGCAGCTTTTAGATAAAGCATAAAAGACATATTTTTTCTACAAATAAATTAGGGGATTGTTCCCATTCTCTGCCCCAAGATGAACCAGAAAATACAGACTGTGGGGCACCTGGGTGACTCAGTCGTTAAGTGGCTGCCTTCAGCCCAGGTCATGATCCCTGGGTTTGAGCCCCATATCAGGCTCCCTGCTTGGTGGGAAGCCTGCTTCTCCCTCTCTCACTCCCCCTGCTTGTGTTCCCTCTCTAGCTGTGCTTCTCTCTGTCAAATAAATAAAATCTTTAAAAAACAAACAAACAAAAAACGTAAATATGGACTGTGCCATCATTCATTTCCCCTTAAAATTTTTGAGAAGAGTAAAGGTTTCTTTCACAAATGTTAATGAAATATGTAAGATAAAATGATACACATTTGTTTCAACAGTTAATGCTTTTATGTATTAGTTTGTGGAATTAGAAAACCAACTGCATTGCTACTGGAAATAATTCATTTTACATTTTTTTTTTAGGGAAAAGAGAATAATTTGCTATACAAACCAGTTAATTCTCTACCATCAGCTTTTACAATAAATGTAAGAGGATAACATGGTTCACTCATGAGCTAGTCTGTCAACCACTTCTTTGAGCAAGTGAGGACAATGCATTCCACACTTTAAAATTCACTTTCTCTTAGTAAGGGCCATGTACATTTTCCTTTCCAAATTGGGGAGATGAAGACTATTTCTCATTTCATCTGTTTAAGAAGATAGCTTCTCTCTAAAGGCCCCCCCTTTTCCTGCTAATCATGATTTTACAAAAAGGAAAAGCAGAAATAACTGTTCTTGCTGAAACTGGATGTCCACTTTGAGGGGGCAAGGTATCTGTTTTTCAGCAGTGGATGAGGAGCTTGATGAGATGACTTTCAACTCAGAAATTCTGTGATTCTGATTATCTCCCCATTCTGCATTCCTTTATGACCATAGGCTAGCTAATTAAATGTTTCTATGCCTCACTCTACTCTTATGCATCAGCCACTTTGAAAGCCATCAGAGACACTAAAGATTCATTACAGTCTATCTTCCATAGTTCTAGCACTTCAAAGTCCTTCGGGAAGAGCTATATTGTATATGAGTTTTGTATGTGGGCATATTTTAAATAGGATATTGAGGTCTTATTTCAATAAGTTAAATTAGTATGGATATTATGTTAACTTTAGTGCAGTTTTTTCTTTTCTATTACACTTTTTAGAACTTTTTTGAACTCTGAACAGTAGACTTAACTTAGGCAAATGGGGATTATGAGTATTTTCCCCTTCTGATTATGGTATTGTTGAAACATATATTTAAAAAAAAGAATAGTTTAATGAGCCTCCCTGTATTATCACCCATTTTTGTAGCTTGTCAATGTTCTAATAATATATTTTAAAGGGCCACAGAATTAAGCTAATGACTGCAAATCTTGCTCATTATTGAAGTGAAATCTTATGAAAGATAGGATGAAAATGAGCTCTTGCTATTAAAATGTACCAGGAATCATATATCAGGAAAAATATTGTAGATGGAAGAGCATGCTATAATTTAATTTTTCAGTTAAGTGCTTATTAGAAGTATTAAATTTTAAAGATGGGCATTTTATGTCATTATTTGAAACCTCAAAGTTGTCTTTATGATTCTCAACTTAAACTAAAAGTGTAAATTTACTGTGGCATGTTCTTACACTTCAAGACTAAGAAACCCAAGGTTACTGTATGTTGGAAAATGCACAAGAAAATGCACATTATTGTTGCCACTGTCATTTGTGGTTATGGTCCATGGGCGTTGAGAAAGAGGATCTCTGAATCTTTGTTTTATGCTCATTGTCTGAGAAGATGCTTACGTGTGAACTATTGAAGAACTCACTTATCTCTTGTTGAACAACAAGCCACCCCAAGTATAGTGCATGGAGAAATATTACTCTCTAACCATGTTTTTGGCGAGCTGCCCTATAATCTGTGCTGGGTTCAGCAGGGCGGTTCTGCTGCTGCTCTTGCCTCATTGGGCCAGCAGACTGGGAGCTGTGCTCAGCAGAGATGCTGGAATGGCTGGATAGTTCCTCTCTCTTTAGTGTCAGGGCCCTTTTCCATGTGACCTCTGCTTCTCCATTTGACCCATCCACAAATCCTCTCCCAAAAGAGTAGCTAGAGTCCTTACATGGCAGCTCAGGGCCCCAAGACACAAGAAGGGAAGCTACCAGGCCTTCTTAATTCATAGACTTGGAAATGGCATACTTTGGCCATATTGTTTTGCTTAAGGAAAGTCATAGGTCTGGCCTAGATTGAAGAGGAGGGTCCAGCACAAGACCATGAATAACTCAAGCTGTGAGTCAGACTACCATGGCCCTTGTAATATGAAGAGATTATATTCAGTATGTTTTTAAAAACCAAGCATAGATGGTAGTCACACTATTCAAGCAGTGTAACATGATGATGCTGAAAGACTTGCATTAAATGTTGTTTCTGAACATAAACATGGAGTCATGCTGTCGTTAGTTAGCTTAGGTAAACGATGTTAAAAGCTTACACTACCTAGCTTCTGTCTGTTCTACTGATTCAAACATTCATCTTGTGTGACCTTTAGTGAAAATAAGACATTCTGAATCTTCCAGTTGAAAAACTGGGATTTCTTTCTGGGGTGTTTGTATATGTGTTTAGGGAAGTGATTGGTGGAAATGGGAGGGAGTAGGGGAACAAGAAGGGCTTGCTAATTTGGGGAGATTTGGGTGGTATCCAGAATGAAAATTTGGCCTTATACTTTTTCCTACTAGAAGTTTTTAAGGTATTGGATGTGTTTTACCAATTGTAGAGCAGTAACCAGATTGAGAAGATCTCGGGTTTGGAGGACCTAAGAGCCTTGCAGATCGTGGATCTGTCCCATAATCAGATCAGCAGCCTTCAGGGCTTAGAGAACCATGACTTCCTGGAGGTGATCAACTTGGAGGATAATAAGGTATCGTCACACATCATCTGTCCTGGTTTCAGCGTCTGCCTAAGAGGACATATTAGGACTCCTTATTAGTTTCTCCAGGGCTGTCACTTGAAATGCCGGCTTAGAAAGTTATTTTAGAAAAATCTCCAGGAGCAGTAGTTGCAGGAGGATTGTTTTGTTTGTTTGTAATTAATACAATTCTTAATTTTTGAATATGTGATGATTCCTAATAACATTTTTTAAGGATTTAATCTGCAACCAAGTGGACATGACTTTTTTTTTTTTTTTTTTTTTTTTTAAGATTTTATTTATTTGACAGAGAGAAACACAGCCAGAGAGGGAACACAAGCAGGGGGAGTGAGAGAGGGAGAAGCAGGCTTCCTGCCGAGCAGGGAGCCCGATGTGGGACTTGATCCTGGGTCTCCAGGATCATGCCCTGAGCCGAAGGCAGTCACTTAACCAACTGAGCCACCCAGGCGTCCCATGGACATGACTTTCTGAAGTAGATGTGTTCATGTAAGATTTTGTGCAGATAGGTGACTTTGGGAGTATCTGAAATGTCAGAGCAGGGAAATGGGAGACATGGAAGAGCCTCAGGCTGGTTGCCCATGACTATCATTTAAGGAGAAGAGACATAGTCCAATATTCTGGTACTAACAATAGTGTATGTTCCTAATCTGTAGGAGTTGGGGATTGGATTGACTCAAATTTTCCATATCTGGTTTAATACAAACTTTGTTTCACAAATTATATAAATTGGCATTCACTCTTATACATAATTTTCAGTGCAGTATTTGGGCTCATAATCATGGTATATCTGACTACTTAAGCATTAATATCTACAAAACAATTTTATTCTTTGTACTTTACCATATTTTTGGAGAAGACTTCATAAGGAAGTTGACAATTCATTTCTGCTTGAAAATGCAAACTTTGGCTGGACCTGAAAGACACCTGGGTCTTATCTGGGGTGAGATGTGATGCTGTGGAGACCTTTCTCTATTCAGGTGCGATGGTGCTTATCAGTTATGCCCGATGACTCTTTCTCCAATGAACTTGCATCACCTGTTCATCTAAATGTCAAGAAAAGGCCATCATTAGATCTGGGGAAAAGTAGACTTTTAATCACAGACAAAACTGTTCATCCTTATTTTTACTTGATTTGTATATTAAATTGTTTTTGTCAACTTCTAAATTTCATTTAACTTTTGTTCCCTGTGCCATGTGTCTTATGGAGTCAGCACAGTCTGTTTCATACGGTTTTAGTGTTGTTTCATGAAATTGCCGTGAAAATGGTTCTCACATATATCCAGGGAGTATTGAAAAGGTGGAATGCATTCGTCGTATCCCAACTAAATGCATCTCGAATTCAGGGAAAAGAATAATGATTGATGGTAGTGATAGTAATAATTGCAGTCATAAGATCATCTAGAGATATTTGCTGAGTACCTGTGCACAAGGCACTATTCTAAGCTCCTCACATCCAGTGTCACACTTAATCCTCATTATACCTGTACTTTTGTCATATTTTCCAGATCAGGAAACTGTGGCACAGAGAGGTTAAGTGTAACATGCCCAAAGTTCTACGTCTAGCCAGTAGCAGAGCCAGGAGGCAAATATAGGCTGGTTTGCCTCCAGACTCAGTGTTTTCAACACTGAAGGATAACACAGTAAATGAAATGCTAATGACTCTTCCTTCAGAAAAGCATAGAGTGCAGTGCTCTATAAGAGTGCTTTCTGATAGAAATACAATGCAAGCCATAAATATGAGCCATAAATACAATTTTAAGTTTTTTAGTAGCCAAAATGATAAAGTGAGAAGAAACAAGTAAAAGTAATTGTAGATATTCTTACAGTTACTTTTACTTGTTTCTTCCCATTTTTTTATTTAGCCCAGTACATCCAAAACATCATCATGTTGGCATGTAGTCTACAAAAAAAAAGAAATAATAATAATTGATGAGGCACTTTATAACCCCTTGTCCATGCTAAGTTGTTGACATCTGGTGTGTGTTTTATAATTACGCACATTTCAGTTCATCCTAGCCATATTCCAAGGGTTAAGTAGCCCCATGTGGCTCGTAACTACCATATTGGATAGCACTGCTCTAGAAAGACCTCATGAATAAATATATCATTCTCTTCTATTTCAAAAAACATTTCAAGTTACATTTGAAAGTGTTTAAGGAGAAAAAAAGGGAGTATCATGAAGTGAGTAAAGGAGTTTATAATTTTCAAATGTGCAAGAGACTCCATTAAAGAAAAAGTGGCCATGTGTCCCAATGCAGGGAATCGTTTGGGAACAGTTGAGTCCATAGCAATAGCATAATTCCCTCGCTCCCCACTGGGCAGGCTAGGGAGCAAGCAACAGTACTTTGAAATGTTCTTTGTGCCTTCCACAGATTTCCTAAGAGATTTCCCCAGTACTACTGAGAATACCATGTCAGGGATGGAAAATTTGTCATTTAACAGAAACATAACTTAGCTGTTGCTCCTCCTGTGATTAATTTGATGTTTTATCATTTGTACTTTAATCGGTCTTATTTACTTGGTTTTAGCAGCTGGCGCATTGCCGTGCCCTTACACAGTCATTTCAACATCTCTCTTAAGTTCCTTCACAAATGTTTCCCATCAGTGGGCCCTAATCACTCTCTATAGTCCTCATAAAGTGGATGTCATTTCTGCCATTTAAAACTTATCCCCCAAATGTTAACTCTGTTATAACCTCAGTCCTTTCTTCTATAAACAAAACATTGGTGGGAGAGTTACTCAGAGAAGACTGTTTTCCTTCTTTTAGTGTCATTATTTCACAAATCAATTAGCCAATGAATCAAAGAAAAAAGCCTTCACAGGCCCCTTTAGGTGTTGATGCTGGGGCTTGGAGGGCATAGCCGAGGAGGAAATGGTGAAACAAGGGTCAGCTAAACTGCTCTCCCTAGGAATTTGAAGTTGACAAGCTGCCAGGGGTTGGGAGTAACCCACAATGGCAGAAGAGGTTTGAAGAGAGGGGCATCTGGAATCTGGGGATCAGCTGTGCTGGTGTGACATTCTTAGCAGTAGATGGCTCCAGTTCGTTCAAGAATAGAAGGTTTCTGGCAATGTCTCGCTTTAAGTCATTTGAGGTGCTATACCCCTACTTCCAGGGATGAACGGTCTGTGAGGCGCGCAGCCTTGGGTGTGAAACTTGAGAAGACATGGGGATGGGTCCGCTCTAGGGTAAGGGCTTGGCATATCTGGGCCAGCCAGGATCTGTGCGGTGTGGCTGATTCAGCGGGAGTAGTGTCTTGAATCTGGGCTAGCCCATACTTGCTTTGCTCTGCCCTTAACAACCTCTTCCTGCCTTTAGAAGGACTAGGGGGGAAGGGAGCTGGATCCCTCTCGTGTGACTCTCAAAAGACCAGATGATCCCATTGACATTTCGGTTCTAATTTTATGTAGTCCGTGATCATGCCATTCATGTTGTTTGAAACCTTTCAAGATCTTTCCATGTCGGTAACCAGAGATGTCACCATCTTCTAAAGTGGGTGCATAGTGTTCCTATTATGGGACTGTACTATGACTCATTTAATCACATAATGATGGGGGTTTTGCAGAATTTAGGAATTTTTAAACTTTTACTAAAAATGTTAGGCCCGCTTTTCTTTATCTAATGTTTGCCAGTCTGATGATCTCTTCAGTGTAAACCTCTTGACGTAGGGTAACTGGTTCATAGCTCTGCACATCAGCTTGCCCCGTAGGAAAAACGTGCCAGTTTCCACGCTCACCAGCAGTACGTGCCAGTGCACATGGACAGGACTTAGCGGTGACACACCGTCACTGCAGGAAAGCACCCTCCTCCTCCCATTTGTGCTGGGTCCAAGCACAGGGGCTGTATGTCCGAGGAAAATCAATCCACTGCAGTGTGAACTGAGTTGATTTTTCCATCTTCCTGAATCACAGAATGTTTAAAAAATGATCCTTTTACCTTGCAGAGGATCAAAATGCCAGTCTAATGGATCTCGTCATTGTGCTGAAAGAGCTGTGTCTGATAGCATAGCATTTCTATAAGAAGATTAATGCTTATTAATAAGCATATAGAATTAATGCAGGTTCTATATGGTGACTCAGAATTTACCTTTTATATTATGTCTTTGAAAATGGCATCCCTTGAACATGATGCATATGTTCGTCCCCTGATTTAGCTCTGGGAGTTGTTTAATTTTAGCTGCATTTTGTGTTTGGATAATTCAGGAATTATCTGTGACTACCTTTGTAGAGTGTTCACAGCACACACAGGAATGACTTGGGGGAGAAATAAAAAGGAAGAAGTGATTATTAAAGAAAACATGGCTCTGTGTGTCCACATTTAGTGAAGGGGCATGCAGTCATTCCCTTGCTCTGCGTTCCAAATACTCAATTAGAAGGCTGGATACAAAAAAAAAAAAAAAAAAAAGGCTGGATACACAATAGAGCAGTTTCAAAAATAAGCTGAAGTTAGAAGATCCAAGTCAGCTCTTTTTACAGTCCTTTATGTTCTTTGTACAGCTAGTCTACTGATAATACTTCGTTTCTTTGATTAAACAGATTGCTGAGCTGCGTGAAATAAAATACATTGAAAATCTACCTCTCCTCCGAGTTCTCAATTTTCTAAGAAATCCAGTTCAGGTGAGAGAGAGAATATGTGGGGAGATGGGGTGAGGACCTTCTTGGAATTCTTCTTCAAAAAGTACTTTTGATAAGGAGCTTCAGGGATGTGAATGCACTGCATTTACCTTTATTCTCCATCTCTAAGGAAACAATTAGGAGGTTTAGGCAAAGGAGCAGTTGTTCTGTGCTGTCAGTGACACTGGAGCCTGGAGTGCCCTGCTTGGGAGGCGGGGGTTTGGGGGTGGTCCTGTGTGACTCATCCCAGCTGGTAATAAAAAATCACCTGATGCAGCTACTGAGCCCGGGGCAGCGTCTTTTTACGTTATAGAAGTCGCCATGCTGGAGGCGTAAACAGACTCTGGTTCCTGTTGTGTAATTAGGTGAAAGAAAGTGTAAGATCGGATACCTAAAGTAATTTGTCTGGATGTAGTTGGAAAGTTGGTGGTATTGTAAAAATGATTATAGAAAGAATACTCTATTTCCTATGGATTCTTCACCTCTAGTAGTCAAAAATCAACTGTTTTTCAAGCTTCTCTCTTTCCTACCATTGATAGATCCTGTCTCCTCCCTCTTTTCCCGTTTGTCCTTCATTCCACTCTGCTACCTATACCCTTCCCTTATCTTTCCAGAGACACTTGAATTTAAATGTACCTCTGAGTACCTTTTCCTGTGTGTGTAACTTGATGAACATGTCTGAACAAGCAAAAAGAAAAAGGAGAGCAAAAGCAAAACTGAAAAACAAGATTAAAAAATAAATCTGATCTTTGATATATGGGAATAGTGGCCGTCAACTTAAAAATATCTCCAGTAAGAAAGGAGCAGGGCTTACAAAGTGGCCACCAACACCACGTACCAGCCACCCCCCAGTTTTAGAGCCATGGGGAGTGTTTGCATGTGCATGTAAATAAATACCACAAATCCTTCACGTGCATTAACTCATTTATATACACAACGCCCTCAACTCACACATCAAAAGGCAAAAAAAAGACCTTTCTATATTCATTTTATGTACATTCTTATCTGTGAAATGCACCACCCAGTAATACCTTTCTCTTCAAAGATGTCACTTCTTAATACAAAACTTTAATTATATTTCTAAAAGCCAATAATCCTAACATAGCAGATGGTTGGGAGTAATAAGTAATGATTATTATATATTATTGTAAAACTCAGAATGGTACAATTAATTCAAACTAATATAAAATAATACTAAACAAATGAAAAAGTAGTCATAAGTAATGTTTATTATTTGCAATAATGAAAATCTGTGGAGTTAGAAGACAGAATTTGAATCACCGGCCATGGAATCTTAGGTGAAATGCTTCACCACTCTGAGGCTTAGTTAGTTTCTCTTTAGAAATGAAGATGATCATACCCATCCTGCTTATGTCACAGGGAGATTAACAACATCACATGTTCGAAGAGTTTTGTAAGCTACAAGGCAGAGTCTGCATGTGAGTTAATATGAGGGGACTGGTAAGTGTGAAACTACAGACACCTTCATGGCATGTGCGTGTGTGTGTGTGTGGACAGGGTAGAAGTTGAAACACCTACTCATGAGAGTAGCATGCTAGTGCTTGCTCATGTGGGAAAGGAAGGCAATTGAATATTCCTCTTGATGTTTTAAATAGGAAAACCCTGAATATTGGTTCTTTGTGATTTTTACGCTCCTACGATTAACAGAATTAGACCAGAAGAAAATTAAAGTGGAAGAAAAGGTATGTAATCATATTATTCCATTTGTTTGTGAGCTAATGTGCTCAAGGGCTTTGCTGCCTGCCACGGGACCAAAGTAATCAATATATGGCACATGTGACAATATGGGAATTAACTACTTATTTAGGGAGTATTTCCTTACTCTGGTTTAACCCTCTGCAAAGCTGAGCATCAGGATAAATGCGGCAAAGGTGCTGCTCTTGCACAGTCAGCAGGCCGGCAGTGGGGACAGAAGCCATGCTCCACAGGTCTAGGCAGCAGCGTGATGGTAGTCTATTAACTTGGATAACTATCATAGCTGGAGGGTGTGTTATTCTCTCTGTGTTGCTCTAAACATTCATTTAATAATGAAATTGGTTATTATATCACTCTACAAATATAATCAAAAGGTACGCCAGTCACTCTCCTGGTATTTTAAACCCTTAATTCCACTCTTTAAAATCACGATCCCCCTGGACACACAGTTCCAGAGTAATGGGACCTGACACGCTAGCCTCTGCCTCCCCCCTACCATACCGGGAGTGGTACTTTGTCTTGCTTTAGTGACTAGTGACAGCTGAACTCTCCATTAACGAAGGATTTCTTACACTAAATGCAAATTTGAGATGAGCATGAAAACAGGTGTAAGTATGGAGAGGGGCAGATATTCCGCTTCATATGTGCCTCTTGGAAATTGCAGTTAAAAATAGTTACAGGTGTTAGTGCATTGTTATTCTCAAACTCAGAGGCACTTCCTAGATTTCTGTTTCTCCTTAATGTTTTGTGAAGGAAATGGAATTCAACAGCTCGCATTAACTAAAGGTGGGCATACATGAGGATCATGTACGAAGAAGGGTGACAGGACATTCGGTTAGAGAAGTCTATGTTACAAGGAAAGACATCTTTGAACACAGTAAGCTCTGCTAAAAGAGGAGGAGGTTTGGGTAGAATTTGAGATCATTGGAATAGCTTCTAGTGAGATGGCCTGAGGAACACAGCCCCATGGTATCAACGACCTGGAATCTAGAACGACCATTTTATTCCTTCTTCTCACACTCAAAGTGGGAGTGTTTACTATATTAAAAGTGCTCTTGGGCTTTAGAGGTTTTGTGTTTACTTCTTCCCAACAAGGAGCATAAAGAAGTAGGGGACCCAGGGACTCTGGCTCCATATTTTAAGATAATCATCCTCATTTAGGTTTAAGAAAGTTAGAGTAGACATGAAAAGTAGCACAAAGTTCCATGAGTATGCATTAAATTATTTTCCATACCTGATTGCCTGTCTAGAATGTTTCACTCAAGAAATCCAAGACTTGTCTTCTTTTAAGAAATGAAATGTGTGTTCCTCTTGCATTTCTAATTCTGGAAAAGGTTGCAGCTGTGAATAGATATGACCCTCCCCCAGAAGTGGTTGCAGCCCAAGATCACCTGACCCATGTCGTCAACAGCGTGATGCAGCCACAGAGGATTTTTGACAGGTATTCATGAGGGATCCTCAGGGTAGAACTCAGGGTGGCAAGCAAGCACAGGACAACCTCATCGTCTAGCCCTCTGTTTTGTGACTCATCGCTTTCTCACCTTCTCTGAGAGAAGGATCTTTATTTGACTGTCTGAGTTTTAGTGATTATCATCACATGCTTGAGCATGGGCTTCGCTCATTGGTGGTTTCCCAGGTGTGGAGATGAGTGGATTCATCTTCCCTTTTCCATCCAGCCCCCTTAAATGATGACTAACCTAGGATGTAGGGCAGTCCAACACAATGTTTAAAATGTATCAATTTAACTGCGGTAGGACAGAACCACAGACCTTTGCCTTATTAACAGATAATTGTGATTTCTGTCCACAGTAAATTTTCCTTAGCTGTGAGTGAATGCTCAATAGCCCTGCCAAAGAGCATGAATGCAGATTATGAGAGAGTCCATAGAAGGAAGCCCAGCTAGCCCAAGGGAAACCCGAGATAGTCTTTACACTGATTGCCCTGAGCCCATGAGTCACCCAGCTTAGCTGAGCACATGAACAGAGTCTCTCACCTCTAAGTTCAAAGACAGATTTACCACAGTTTCTCCCTTTCTTTTTAAACAATCTGTTGGAGCAGATGGCCATTTATGCTATAAGTATATTGCAGAAATTCTATCAATACCCAAAGACATTTTAAAAATACTTGTAGAATCTCTTCGTTATAAATGGCTTCCCTTCTTTATGTGGTATTTGCTTCTGTACTTCACATAGTTGGTTTCCCACAGAAAGCACAATGTTTTATTTTGCATCCAGGACATGATTGTTTACATGTAATTTAATAATATAGACATTGACAGTTTTATATATTTATGATCGCCCTCTAGGTGAACTGATTTATCATTTATTTGCATATATCTGGAAAAGCACATTTGATTTAAAAGAAGGGCATTTATGTCCTCATTGTATTTCTTTCCTAGTTTATGAAATTGCTAGTTGTTTCAGGCTTTAGGGTGCATTTATATAAAAATATGTATCAAAGAAATTTATAGCACTGTCTGAAAAACATGTATTTCATCATCATTTGTGGCTATCGAGTAGACAAGAGCAAAATGGCCAAGCAGCCCCAGATGCTCCAGGATGGAGCAGTGTTCGTTGTGAGAAACTCATGGAGACAGGGGCAAGACTACCATTGCCCTTCCCAGGCTGGCCCCTTAGGAAACCCTAACTCTTGACCTTGGGACTCTTATGCTGCATTATTAGGGAACACTGTCCCTTCCCCTGATGCGACTAGGGTGAGGACACAATAGTAAAATTACATGGCCAACTCTTGACTCTGGCCTGGTAGTCTTTGATATCTTTCTTGCTCTCCTCTATGACAGGGTCCTCCAGGCTCCTCCAAGCCCTGTCCATACTCTAGAATTAACCACTTCTCTAAGAAGCCCTGGTTTGTTTTAGTGAGAAGTGGTACTTCCCAGTCACAATCTGGTTGCTAGAGGTAATCATTGCTACTGAGTTGGTCATTGTTGTTAGGCTTTTTAGTGGAAAGACTGAGGAATGTATTTCTTTCCTTCCTTCCTTTCCTTCCTTCCTTCCTTCCTTCCTTCCTTCCTTCCTTCCTTCCTTCCATCCATCCATCTATCCACCCATCCACCCATCCATCCATCCATCCATCCATCCATCCATCCATCCATCCATCCATCCATCCATCTATCTAATCACCCATCGGTCTATTCTGTCTCTCCTCTTTATCTATTTATATGTCTCTATCTACATCTATTCAATCTGCTTGTATCTAGTCTATATCTAGATAGATCTGTATTTATTTATAAGTAGATGATGAAATAACTCCTGAATTCATACTGGTACTTACAATTCAATTTCAAGATGATAGTCGAGCTTTTACTTCTCCTCTCTTACTTCTGTGTCCTCCTTTCCTCCCACATCAAAGACACAGAGGGAGATGAATTTAGAATATCCCATAATTACTTTTTTTTAAATCCCATATTGCAGCACAACATATCAGTGCCAATGCTACCACCAACATGATTGCCCAAAAACACTGAAATCATATTTTGCCTATGCTCTTCCCATGGCCCCCACCCCCATTTTTTATTGTGGTAAAGGGTGTATAACATCGAATTTGCCGTTTTAACCACTTTAGAGTGTATAGCTGAGTGGCATTAATTGTATTTACACTGTTGTGGTAGCCAGAATCACCACCTGTTTCCAACATTTTTCTCCTGCCACCCCCCCCACAAGCAAAAGCTGTAACCCCAAAGCAGTAACTGCCCAGTTACAACCGCTACTCCCAGTCCCTGGAGACATCGTATATCCTTTCTACCTGAGAATTTGCCTATTGTATATATTTTATGTAAATGTCAATCACCCACTTTAAAAATAGTGTGCTGTATTTATATTGTAGAAAATGTATCCATCACCCACTGTACTTCCTCCTTTGCTGTCATTTGGCCTTAGTTCTATGGGTAACTGCATATTTATGGCTCCCCATCAGCCCTTGTACTGATGTCTCCTGAGTTAATTGGGTGTGTGAAGCTTGTTCTCCAGTGGACTCCTTATGATGGGCTATGGGATCAGTATCCCTTGAGCTCTTGCATGTTGATAATATTCTCTATCCTTTGTACTTGAACGTCATTTTTGTTATATTTAAAAATCCATGGCTCACACTTTTTTCTTTGAATATGTAAAAGATGTTACTCTTTTTTGGAGGAGTTGCAAACATCTAACAAAATCTAGTAGACAACTTTCTTTTCCTTATAAATCATGTGTTCTCTTTTTCTAGCGGAATTATTTTTTTTTAAAGTCCAGTCATTTTACTAGACTGTGTCTTAATATTAGTCATTCTAGGCTATGCATAGTTTTTTTTTTTTATTTCAGGAAAGTTTTCTTGAATTATCATCTTTAATATTTGTTCTGTTCCTTTGTTTTGGTTTTCTTCTTCAGAAAGATCTCCTTTGCCTATATTCAATACTTGTCACTTTCAATTTTTTTCTCTTTAATCATTTAAAAAATTGTACTTTCAGATGATTTTTCTTTATTTTGTTTTTATATAAATTCATTTCGTCCACATATAGTGTATCATTAGGTTTTGGCATAGTGTTCAATGACTCATAAGTTGTGTATAACTCTGAGATAATTTTAGGTTCATATGCAATTATAAGAGATAATACAGAGAAATTCTAGGTGTTTCTAGTGTTGATACCTTGCCTAACTATAGCAAAATATCAAAACCAGGAACTTGACATTGACACAACCCACCAGCCTGATCGGGTTTCACCAGCTTTAGCAGGTGCTCATGTGTGCATTTAGTTGTGTGCGGTTTTGCCACGTGTAGAACGTATGAGCACCACCACAGAAGAGTTTTATCACAAGGATCCCTGCGCTTCCCTTTTAGGGCCACATCTGCCTCCTTCCTCTTCAACTCCCCTAATCCCTGGCAGCCAGTGGTCTAGTCTCCATCTCTATCATGTTGTCATTTCAAGAATATGATACAAATGGAATCATATCGTGAATAACCTTTTAGGATTGGCCTTTTTTGTTTTTTTAAACTTAGTGTTATTCCCTGGAGATGCATCCAAGTTGCTGGCTATGCCAACAGTTCATTCCTTTTTTGGCTGAGTCGTATTCCTTGTATGGATAGACCATGATTAGTTTAACTATTCATCTCTTGAAAGGCTTCTGAGCTGATTCCATTTAGGGGCTGTTACAAATCCAGCCACTATGAATACAGATGTACAGATTTTTGCTCATGTAGTTTCAGCCTGCTTGCTTTCCAGTGGATTCCCCTTGGCCCTGCTGGGGTGCCCTCATCCTCAGGCCTGTTACTTGCTACCCCATCGCTTCCCCCTGCACAGATCAGCGCACTGTGCAAGGCTTACAGGCTTTTGGTTCATGGAGATGCTTCTTCATCGGGTTTTGTTACACATGTTATCCATGGGCTTTTGCTCTTAAATTTTTCTCTTTTTGGTTTTTTTTTTCTCCTGTGGTTGTTTGGAGAGATTGAAAAATTATGCTGCCACCACCTCCATTCTTCTTCAGAGAATCTATACCTTAGTGTGTATTTTTAAAATATGTTTTATTCTGTATTTCTATAGTTGTGGCACAAGTAAAATTCACACACGTCAACCAGCATGTTTTCACTCCTTAGTCTAGTCTTTCAGGCCCAGGAGCCTTGCCCTGATTCCTATATTAGCTCTTAGCCATTAGTGTTCCTTTGAGCAAGTTAATTGACCTCTCTGTACTTCAGTTTCTTTGTGTATGCAATGGGGATAATGATAGATAGTGATAGAAACATCTTCATCTACTTCTTGTAGTAACTGAATGAGGTAATGCCCATCAGACTCCTAGAATAGTGCCTGGCACATGGTGATCGCTCAGGTAAATTTTAATAATTACCATTCTCATTGCATGTCAGTGTTCTAATTCAGTGGGTATAGATGTTAAAGCTTCTCTCTCAGAGAGCAGTCTTCTATCATTTTGAAGTTCTTAGGGAAATACTTTATCAACCAAGAACTAACATATCTTACCACATTCTTCCTTTTAAAAATGTCACTAAAGTCAATTTACATGCATTTGGACTTGACTTGTTATCTACTCTTTGAATATTATTTTTGGCCTTTCGTCATCAACTTGCTCAGGAAAGTAGGACCAGCCTCCTGTCCAGCCCCTGCAGGTAGCAGGTGCTCAGTCATGGACTTTGGCATGACTATGGTGTAGACCCTGATTTAGGCGTGACTGGGGTGTACGCCTGACTTAGGCGTGACCAGGATGTAGACCCTGACTTAGGCGTGACATGGTGTAGACCCTGACTTAGGTGTGACTGGGGTGTAGGCCCCGACTTAGGCGTGATTGGGATGTAGTCCTCGACTTAGGCGTGACTGGGGTATAACCCTGACTTGGGCGTGACTGGGGTATAGGCCCCGACTTGGCCATGACTTGGTGTAACCTTGACTTGGGCATGACTGGGGTGTAACCCTGACTTGGGCGTGACTGGGGTGTAACCCTGACTTGGGCGTGACTTGGTGTAACCCCGACTTGGGTGTGACTGGGGTGTAGGCCCCGACTTGGGCGTGAATGGGGTGTAGGCCCCAACTTGGGCATGGCTGGGGTGTAACCCTGACTTGGGCGTGACTTGGTGTAACCCTGACTTGGGCGTGACTGGGGTGTAACCCTGACTTGGTGTGACTGGGGTGTAGTCCTTAGGCATGACTGGGGTGTAACCCTGACTTAGGTATGACTGGGGTGTAGGCCCCGACTTGGGCATGGCTGGGGTGTAACCCTGACTTGGGC
>PITA01003085.1:34415-146118 GCA_004023965.1 Spilogale gracilis | reverse complement strand
GAGGGAAACAAAACAACAGAGACTTTGGACACAGAAACAAACTGAGGGACTTGGAGGGAAGGGGGTGGAGGGATGGGAGAGCCTGGTGGTGGGTACTGGGGACACCTAAAGCGTGGAGCACTGGGTGTGGGGAATGGGGAATGAATCTTGAAACACTGGAAAAAAAAATTTAGTAACAAAAAAAATATATTAATAATAAAAAATAATAATTAAAAAAAAAGTTTTTTGTGCTGTGAACATTCGGTGGTATGATGAAGTCTTGATTTAGAGTAATAGTTTTAAATGCATAAAATAAAATACAGGAATACAGAGGAGACCGGTTATGTTGAAATATAGTCATAAAAATATTTTTAAAAAGAAATTGTTGCTTTATAAGATATACATGGTTAGCTTATTAAATAACAGTGTCCAGGAGTGGGTCTAAAAACTGCCACCAATTTGAAATAATAGTGAATATTGATCATGCTTCAAGATCTCTGTCCCTGCCCCGCACCAGGATATGAAAATATCTATGATTTCCAGTGGTGACAAAGGCACGAGTACTGTTAATACTACTGACGTTGGTTACCTATAACTAAAGGAAAAATTAAATTCTGTTAGAATATAATAAACATCAAGATGTGATTTCTTTCCCATTCAAGTTCACATAGTCCACAATGGGTCCACAGACCTTTGAGGCAGCAACCCCGGGTTAAAAAAAGCTCTGACTCAGTGACTGACGGCAGAAGCCCTTCCGAGGCGCTGTGTGTAGTTTTAGATGTTGGAAAACTCGTTGCACAGGGGAGTTAATCAAGATCCCTGTTCTTCCACTGTCACAGTCTTGCCAGGAGGGACAAGTAACTGACTCCACGCGAAAAGCTTCAGTGGGCCTCCCTTTTGGCCTGAAGTGGAGAGAGTTTAAGGAGAAAGGGAGCCCCGCGGCGGAGATGGGAATGTGCACTACGTGGCTTGTCATAAGCCGTCATAAACCAGTCCTCGCTTTTTCTCCATGGTGCGCTGAAACAAAATCACCGTGGCCACGAGCGGTTGGAAGGACTTGCACTGAAACGTGCTCCTCGTATTCTCAGTGTTGACTGAGCCCGGGGAATGATTCAGTACAGATGAAACAGTCTTTTGCTTCCCACACAGTAGCTGTAATTTGAAGTCTTAGTATTATCCAGTCTACTTGCCCTGTACTTAGTGACCTTTCTCCTTCATCCTTTCCAGTTTATTTGTCCTAATTTACCATAGTAGATCTACTCAGGCCTACAATATTACAACACATCTATGAAAGATATAATTTCTTCTTAGGTATTACATATTATTTTAAATATCCTTTTTAAAAGATACCTTTAAAGTGTTTTCAGGATGCCGGGTGACTCAGTCTTAAGGGTCTGCCTTCAGCTCTGGTCATAATCCCAGGGTCTTGAGATTGAGCCCCACGTCGGGCTCCTTGCTCCCCTAGAAGCCTGCTTCTCCCTCTGGCCTGCTGCTCTCCCTGCTTGTGCACTCATGTGTGCAGGTGTATGAGTGCTCTCGCCCTGACAAATAAATGAATAAAATCTTTTAAAAAATAAAAAAAAATGTTTTATATTCAATGCATCTTCCTTCTTGGTGTGCTCATTTTTTTTTTCTTTTCCTTTTTTTGTTCAGGGTGACAAATGGTGGGAAGACAACCCTGGCTAAGAATTTACAGAAACATCTCCCAAACTGCACTGTCATATCTCAGGATGATTTCTTTAAGGTATCTATAAAGATGTCTTAGATAATTCATTTAACACAACAGAGTTCTAGTAGCAAAGTTAACAAAATTACATTAAAAGAAAGAAAGAAATTACATCCGAAAAGCTTTTCCTGAGTGATAGTTTTTGAGTGAAGGTAGGCTCCATGCAGTAACGTCCCGTATCCACTAGATGGCATTACTTATGGACGCGGCTCTCATTTTGGCTCATTTTTTGTCTCCTCCAAGCATTTAGTAAAAGTTTATTGCCTCTTCATTCTGTAATTGTATTATTTCTGCACTGCACAGTTTTGATGGGTGCTTTGTTCCTTTTTCCAGCCAGAGTCTGAGATAAAGACAGATACAAATGGATTTCTGCAGTATGATGGTAAGTAGATGAGTTTGTGAATTCACTAATGTTCATTTTCTTTTTCAAACCCGAATGTCTTTTCTAAGACAGTCTCAAAAATGTGCCTATTTTTAGTATATGTAATATAAAGTATAATATTGCTATACTTTACATATACTTTTATAAAGGTTTCTGATTTATGTCCAACTATTTAAATAAATGAAACCTTTTCCCCAGTTTTATGGTCAAGACTGAAAACATTGGAACGATAAATTTTTCTTCTAAAGCTAGAGCAAGGTAGGTTTGCTAGGACCCCACTCATCCCTGCCCAGGGCACACAGAACTGAAGATACTTCCTTCCCCTCCTCCCTGCAATCTCGCCTGAAGCAAACTAAGCTCCTCCTCTGGGCTTCCCTTCCCAGTGACCCAGGGGCACTGGACAGCTGGTTTCTTCTTTTCACTGCTCATAAAGGTTAGTATTTTTGAGATGGATTCACCTTGCTTCCTTGCTCAATCTAACACTGAAGCCAAAATATTATAGAGTCCATCAGAAGATATTTACTTTCCTATAGAGAATATCACACTAGTAAACTATATTTAATGGTCTTGTCAACTTTTATGATGAGCAAGATGACCCCTGAGTACTTATGCAAACTGGCAACAGAAACAGCTGTCTTAAAAAGCCATAAACTGCGCTCTTTATTTTTAACTTTGACGACCTTAGAGGAAAATGTGTAATCAGTTCTTACAGACAGACACTTGATAGTTTTGAGAAGCAAATCCTTGACTCGCTGTCTATTCTTGTGTCTTGAGCTCCAACCAGAATATTTTTTTCTTTTCATCCCCTCCTTTAATGGCTGATGAGGAAGATTCTTAAAAAGTAAGTGTTAAACAAGGAAAAACCATTTTCAACAATTGACAAAGAATTATTCCTAGTTTAAATGAGTTCTTATAAGCTGATAAGAAAAACACTAATATTCCAATTGAAAAATGTCCAAGGATATAAACAAGCTATTCATAGAAGCAGAAGGTCATCTGATTAATAAATTACAATACAAGTCAACCTCAGACATAGTCAAAGAATTGTAAATTACTTTTTTTCCCACTTACCAAGTACACAGATTTTTAAAGCAGTAATTATCTAAGGATGGCACAGTTATCTAGTTATCTAATGATGGCTCAATAAAACAAAAACTCTCTTAGATGGAAATATTAATTGGCATAACCCTTCTGGAAGGGAGATTGAGCATATGTCCCAAAGACCTTAAAATATCGATGCCATGTGTCAAGTGTCCCGCTTTCAGGAATCTCTCACGAAAAAATCTGAAATTTTTAGCTAAGTGTACAAATTTAAAGTAAATCAAGGTAAAGCTGAAATCTTTATGATACCCACCATAAGAATAGTTTAAAGATGCAAAGCTATCAAGTTTATAAATAGATGGAATCATTAAAATGTAGTTGATAGGGGCGCCTGGGTGGCTCAGTTGGTTAGGCGACTGCCTTCGGCTCAGGTCATGATCCCGGAGACCCGGGATCGAGTCCCACATTGGGCTTCCTACTTGGCGGGAATCCTGCTTTTCCCTCTCTCACTCCACCTGCTTGTGTTCCCTCGCTGGCTGTGTTTCTCTCTGTCAAATAAATAAGTAAAATGTTTTAAAAAATAAATAAATAAAATGTAGTTGATAAATGTAAAATAAGTCAGAATTTAAAAAGAGAACTTTAAAAAGTCAAAAGATGTTAGAAAAGTAGTAAATGAGATTAAAATGATAGCTATAAGCCAAATATATCAATAGCTCTATTAAGTAAAATACTCCAAAGACTGTCAAGCTTGTTTGAAAGAAAGAAAGAAAGAAAAGAAAAGAAAAGAAAAGAAAAGAAAAGAAAAGAAAAGCAAGGCCCAGGTATAAGCACTATACAAGAGAAATATTTAAATATTAGGACAAAGAAAAGTAGACAAAGCTAGAAAAAGACCTGCCATATAAACACCTACTGAAAGAATCTGGTATAACTACTAATATCAGACAAAGTAAACACAAAGAGTATCACTAGAGATACTATTACTAAAAGTAAATAGAGATAAGTGTGTCAATTAAACAGGAAGATAAACAATAAACATAAAATTTGTATGTACCTAGTAACATAACCTCACCATATATTAAGCAGAAACTGACAAAACTAAATGGGGAATACACAAGTCTATAATTATTATGGGAGATTTTTAGTATAAGTTCTTCAATAACTAATGGAAAAATCACACAAAGGTTATATGGTATAACAGATTCGAACACCACAATTAACCAAGTTAACTGAATTAACATATATAGAACATGTGGCCAATCCCAGCAGAATACACAGTCTTGTTTTCTTAATACAGGAAACATTAACTAAAATGGGAGACATAGGCAAGGGCGAAGAGCAAGTCCTAGTGCATTTCAGTAGATCGGAGTAGTATGGAGATATTCTCTAATTAGAGATGACTGAATCAGAAATCAACAGAAGAGTAAGTAGAAAATTCTTACGTGTTTGGAAATTCATCAGTACCCTTTTTTTTTTTCTGGAGAAATTTAAACATATACAAAAGTAGGCAGAAAGGTATAATGAACACTCATGAATTCATCATCCAGCTTTTAAAATGATTCACTCTTGACCAATTTATAGTTCATCTATGCCGTCACCCACTTTTCCTTCTATGTTTTTTGAAGTGAATTCCAGTTGTCCTCACGTTTCATCTGAAGCAAAGCACTTCTGCATATCCTGTGGATTAAAGAATAAATCACAGTGAAAATTAGAAAATACTTTTAATTGAACAATAATGAAAATATATGCAAACTAATAGTATTTCTTGTTCCAGCTAAGAAGGATAGGCCCCGTTCCTTGCTCTTTTTCCCTCTTATAATTGAAAACCTTGGATAGAGCACAACAAACAAAGGAAGACTCAAAAATAAAAAGAAAACAGATTGGCTAGGTCCTTTGAGCCGTTAGGAATGATGTGGCTGTGATTTTCTGGGTTTTCTTCTTACCTGTCCATATCCAGGAAGGGGTGCTTGAGGGGTGTGCGACTCGGTATCATCAATAGGTACAGACGAAAAAGCCGCAAGAAACCTGCTGCCTGTAGTCAGAGGAACAGGAAGAGAGTGGCGCGCCGAACAGGAAATCATTTTGATCATATCCAGCTTTCTGTAGCCAAACACAAAAAGGAAAACCATCCTCTCCCCTCATGGCATCAGCAGGACCAGGTGGTGAGCAAGACTTCTAGACCCATGTGGCACTGGCAGGGCCCAGGACCCCACAGCAGCCTTGTCAGTGGAAACAGACAGGGAACCGAGTTCCACACCCACCTAGCAGCAGCGACACAATGAGGCAGAGGGAGGGCGTGCCACCGACTGTCCACTCTCCTCGCCCAGAGAGCATCAGCTGCCGTCAGTGCTCACCAAGCAGTGGTGAAGCCGCACCACATTCTGCTTGCCTCTTCCTCCTCCTACAGCCACCTCCCCCTCCACGTTGGTGAGATTCAGCAGGGGGATGACCGTCCCCCCCTCTTGGACCTGCACACTACACCTAAGCAAGGTAACTGCCTATGAAAAAGAAGATTAAATGAGAGCCAGAGCCTGACAGCATGATACCCAAACTTTCTAGGACAAGACGGAAAGTCACTTGTCCTACCAAGAACCAGGCAACACTGAGCTGGAGTGAGGAAAGACAGGAGACACCAACTCCGTGATAACGGAGATGTTGGGATTATCTGACAAGGATTACAGAGCAGCGTTCACAAAAAGACTTCACTGAGTGATTGTGAACATTGTTGAATCTAGTACAAAGTTAGAAAACCTCAGTAAAGAAATAGAAGCTGTAAAAAAAAGAACCAAATAAATATTTTTTTAATTGACAACGTACAGTAACTGAAATTTTAAAACTCACCAGAGGGGCTCAACGGCAGGATAAATATGGCAGAGGAAAGAATCTGTGAGTTTGAGGACAGAACAATAGAAATTACTCTATCTGGACAACAGAGAGAAAATAGACTGAAAAGAAGTTAACAGAAACAGGGCAATAACAAAAGCTCTAACATTCCTATGATTGGAGCCTCAGAAGGAGAGGAGAAAAAGTGTGTGGTGCTAAAATAAGAATAAATGTGACATCTGGGTGGCTCAGTCGGTTAAACATCTGCCTTCAGCTCACGTCACGATCCCAAGGCCCTGGGATCGAGTCCCACATCGGGCTCCTTGCTCAGTGGGGAGCCTGCTGCTCCCTCTGCCTGCTGCCCCCCTGACAAAAAAATAAATAAAATATTTTTAAAAAATACAAAAGAAATAAATGTGTAAAATATTGCAAACTTGGCATATGACTTAAACGTACAAATTCAAGAATCTATGTGATCCCCAAACAGATTAAACAAGACTGAGAAAAAAGATACGAATTACAAATAATCAAGAACAAAAAAGGTAATACCACTACAGATCCTACAGACATTAAAAAGATCAGAGCACACTATGAACGATATGTGCAACTAAGTTAGAAAACATTAATTAAATTGACAATTTCCTAGAAAAATGCAACTTATCAAAGCTAACACCGGAAGAGAAAATCCAGAGTCTTATGTCTAGTGAGTAAGACAGTCTGTAATTTATAAACCTTCTACTAAAGCCTGTAAGTCCAGATAGCTGAATATAGTAGTTCTGGAGTAGGGCTCAGAAATTGTAATTCTGGTAAATTCCCAGGTGATAGTAATGCTGCTGATATAGATCCTACACTTTGAGAATCAGTGTTTGGGAATAATTTTCTAGAATTATAATTGTAAGCTCAAAAAGTATGTACATTTGAGGGATGCCCGGGTGGCTCAGAGGATTAAGCCTCTGGCTTCAGCTTAGAGTTTAAAAAGGACATATTTGTGTCCTTTATAAAATGTTTAATGATTTTTAATGATTTTTAATTTTAATGATTTCTTACTTGTAAGAGCCTTTTATATATTAAAGATACTAGCTCTTGGGGTGCCTGAGTGGCTCAGTTGGTTAAGCACCTGACTCTTGGTTTTGGCTCAGGTCACTGTCTTGCAGTCTGGGTATCGAGCCCCACGTCGGGCTCCATGCTCAATGCTGAGCAGGGCTCAGATTCTTTCTCCCTTCCCCTCTACCCCTCTACCCCTCCTGCTTGTGCTCTCTCATTCTCTCTGTCAAATAAATTTAAAAAAAAAAAGTTTTTTTAGCTCTTTGTGAAATGCATTGCAGATGTTTTCCCTGTTGTGTCATTTATCTTAACTTACAGATATTTGGTCATCCAAAAATGTTAAACTTTTATATAGTCAGGAGGGACTAGACATTATAAGTGAAGCAGTATTAGCCATGAGGTAATGATTACCAAAGCTGGTAATGGTGACATGGGAATTCATTGTGCTCTCCTCTCCACTTTTATATATGTTCGAAATTTTCCATATTAGAAATGTTTCGCATATACTCATTTGTCTAAAATATTTATTCAGTATTTTGAAGGGTAAATAAAATAGTGTTATTCTATATATTTATAGAGCCCTGGATAGACTCATCATAAAAAGCCACATCATAGACCTTTTGTTATATTGATTTCATATCCTTGTATGTTTGTTTGAAGTCCTTGAAGCGCTTAACATGGAAGAAATGATGTCCGCCATCTCCTGCTGGGTGGAAAGCTCGAGACACTCACTGATGTCAGCAGACTCTGGAAGCACCGAAGAAATTCCCATATTAATCATCGAAGGCTTCCTTCTCTATAATTATAAGTAAGCATCCTCCACCTAACACTGACTCGGAATGAATGGAGGGAGAACCTTGTGAACTAAAGATGCTGTTACTCTAGGCCCCTTGACACTCTGTGGAACAGAAGCTACTTTCTGACAATTCCTTATGAAGAATGTAAGAGGAGGAGGAGGTGAGTCTTGAAATGGCCTTTGTGGGTTCTAATTCAAAAGACACAGTTTACGCAGGGACAGGGGTGGAGAAGACGGCATAGGGAGGAGGGTCGGTAGTATTGGTACCAGCGCATGTGGTGACGCGTGCCGGCCACACTCACGGTGAGCAGCCTAATGTGGAGGGAGGTCGAATCCCTGTGTTGTTCGACCGAAACTAATGTAACGTACCTCAGTACTTCAGTTAAAAATAAAAATTTTTTAAGTAAAAAAAATGTTGATTATGATTTTCAGTTCATGAGCCATAACTCTTATAGACACAAAGAACACCAATTAAAATGAAAGCTTAATCCAGCATATCAGCTTCTCTGTCATTCACACTGATATTTGTCTCTTAATTCTCTTGGAACGCCCTGGAGGAGGGGGGAAATACTTATGAATGATAGGGAATTACAGAAGTAATTTGTTTGGGTCAGAAAAGTAAGTCCATTTTGTTGTCTTTGTAACTGGTGTTAAATCTAGAATGTATACTCTTAATTCTGTTTAGGCTGAGTCTCAGTGATTTTCCCATTATCCTGACCATTATTTTACTTATGTCAATCGTGTATTTCTGTCCACATAAAGTTTCCTGTGTGTTTTGATAGCACAAGGGTCTACGAGCCCCCAGACGTTCCAGGGTACTTTGACGGCCACGTGTGGCCCATGTACCTGAAGCACAGACAGGAAGTGGAGAACATCACGTGGGAGATCAGTACGTACCGTTTCTGCCTCCACAGAAGGCCTTTACGTGTTGTTGCTCAAAGTCCACAGAGAAAGGATTTTTAGGAGGCATTTTTCTCATGGATTATGTTACAAAGGGACACTTTAAGCCAGAACGCTCTGGGCTTTTCCACAGTGGACTGTCGTGGTTTCTGTTTCTCTCAAAGGCTTTTGTCCAAGCCTCTCAACTTCTAGGTGGTCCTTTGTGAAACAGATACTGACTGAATGCCTTCTGTATACCAGGTACTGCCCTGTTGATATTGAGGGAGACAAACCCAGCCCATACTCTTACGAGCTAACATTCTCTCAGGGAAACAGGCATTAGAGACACTGTTTGCATGAGCATGTCCTTTCCAGCTATGCTGAGTGCTGTGGCACCAAGCTCCAGGGGGACTACCCAAGGCCCAGCAATCGGGGAAGGCCTCCTGGAGGAAGCCACTTAAACCGCACTCTGAGGGGTTTAACCAAAGGGAGGTAGCTTGTGTGGGCAGCATATCACCCCAGACAGTACATGAAAAGGCCAGGGATAGGAAGGCATGAATAGAATCTGAAAGAAGGTTGGTGTGTTTCTGGTAGAGAAAACCAAGAGAGAGGAGTGATGCAGGAGATATAGAAAGGTCTAAACTCTACAGGGCCAGAGGCCAGTCAAGGACATGGGTCATTGTCCTAGGAGAAGTGGGAAGCCCTCTCCAGAGAGGTTTTAAACAAGGACGTGGTAAATAGCAAATTCTTGTTTTAGTGAGATTCCCCTGGCTGTGTGAGCGTGGTTTATGTGATTAATAGAAGAGAATGAGAGAAGAGAGATGGAGGGTGCCCCTCTCTTCCTCTCCGTCTAAATTGCTAATCTGGGGGTGCCTGGCTGGCTCAGTCGGTGGAGCCTGCAACTTTTGATCTCAGGGTTATGAGTTCAAGACCCATGTTTGGTGGTGAGATTGCTTAAAAATGAAATCTTTAAAAAAAAAAAAAAAGGCTGATCTAACCTTACCCCCACTTTGCTTAAATACCTGCAAAAAGTCTTCAGCTTTTTGGAATAAAATCCAAACAGTCAGACTTCAAGGCCCCTAAAGACTAAGGCATAGACAGTCTTGCTGTAAGATCTCATCTCTCCAGTGTCCGTGCCTCCCACATTCTAGCCCCTCCAAACTGTGCATCCTTTGCTTAACCTCCAGCTTTCTGGTTAAAGCATTCTTTTCTTCCTTTAACCGATATAACTTGCACTTTTTCTCCAAAGTTACCTATGCCTGTTTGGGTAAAAATAAATATCTCCTGGGCTGGAGAATGCTGAGTCAGTACACATAGCAGAGCCCAGACCCCTGCGTGGCTCTTTCTGCCCACGGGTCCTGTCCCTGTGCTTCAATAAAACCACCTTCGGCACCAAAAAAGAAAAGAAAAGAAAAGTTTCCCAGGGGATCCTGATGCACAGTCAGTTGGAGAACCAGCCCCTTAACTGATTCTTTTCGGGAGGCAGCACCTCAGGGCTGCGAAAGGGCCACATACACGGTGCCATTTAACTCTTTCAAAAAATAATGTACACATCTGTTAAAATGCATTCCCCCTATATAAACCAATTTTTCCTTACCGGTTATTCCTGACTATAATCTATTTCTGTCTTTAATGGCTGTTAATTTCTTTTTAAGTGTCTGAAGTTGTCTGTTCTTTATTCAAACCTGTTAATATTCTTTTTTTTCTTTTTAGAGGGGAGTAGGGGCAGAGCAAGAGGGAGAGGGAGAGAATCTTAAGCAGGTTCCATGCACGGCACAGAAGCCAACAAGGGGCTCAGTCTCAGTACCCCGAAATCATAACCTGAGCTGAAATCTAGAGTGGATGCTTAACTGACTGAACCACCCCGGCACCCCTAAACCTATTTGTATTCTTAAGAGATGTCAGGTGTCAGAGTAAGAATCCACGGCTGAGAGGCCCACTGGCATTTGAGCCACTCTCCTTTCTCTTTCTCAGTTTACCTAGATGGAACAAAATCGGAAGAGGACCTCTTTTCACAAGTGTATGAAGATCTAATACAAGAACTAGCAAAGCAAAAGCGTAAGTATTGAGGATGGTGAAGGGACAACTGGGAGAAGAGTTCATTACATACCCCAAACTGGCTTACCAAAACGCTCACGTAGGAGTGATTTTATCCATTCATTGGTTGAATCAGAAACTCCGAATGGGTTTTGGGGCTGTGATTATTTTGTTTATGAGTTTTTTTTTATTATTTAGGGTGAAAACATCCATCCTTTGTTAATAGCTCTGAATGATTTTTATGTTAAATAGTTTAAATTTTTTAGTCGAGGGCTGTTATTTCAGTGGGACTGACATTATCCTTCAGGCAGAGTGAAGTTAAAAGACTGGTGATCTCCTTTTAATATGTCTAGAGCTCCCGTTCTCTTTAGTTCTCGTAAAGATTTCCCACGAATTTATTTTTCCCAGATAACTCAAAAATAAACACAGGATGTTAAAAAAATATATGTGTGTGTGCAGGGTTTCTTTAAGGTTTTTATCTTAGATGACACATTTTGCAAGTACCAGAAACCTTCCTCAGTCTGGCTTGAGTAGGAAGAAAGGACAGGGCAGCAGCTACGGCTTCAGGCTCAGCTGCACTGAGGAGCTCACATGTAGCCTTCAGGGCTCTCCCACAGTTCCACCTTGCTCTTTGGGTGCCTTCTGGAGTCAGACTCTCTTCACCGACAGATAACGGTGGCTGTTGGCAGCACCAGCCTCCCAGATCCAACGTCCCCTGTAGAGAAAGGCAGTTTATCCTTTCTCTAGATTTCCCGGGAGTTGATAGATGTCAAAGCTGACTGTTGGGTTCCAGGGAGCTTATATATGATTTTCGCTACTTTAGCATATGTTTAAGATTCTTTATTTTAAACGCTTTTGTAAAAAGGAGTTTTGCATTTTCACCCAGAGGGAAGATTTTGATTGGTCCTGTTTGGGTCGCAGGGCTTGCGCTAACGTAATCGCTCTGGCCAGGGAGACTGCATACTCTGACTAGGACTGGATCATGGACTCATCTTGTTGTTCAGTACCTCTCCTAAGGCCTCCTGTTTAGCGGGAGGAATTCCCCCAAAAGGAAAATAGAGCAGGAGGTAGAAACGGGAAGGGGGTTGAAAAGCATGCTGGGAGAACAAAACTATAGATTCAGCTGCTATTGTGGGGTTTTTGGTGTTTTTTCTTTTTTTTAAAGATTATTTATTTATTTATTTATTGACAAAGAGAGAGAGATCACAAGTAGGCAGAGAGGCAGGCAGAGAGAGAGGAGGAAGCAGGCTCCTCACTGAGCAGGGAGCCCGATGTGGGACTCGATCCCAGGACCCTGAGATCATGACCTGAGCCAAAGGCAGAGGCTTAACCCACTGAGCCACCCAGGCGCCCGGTTTTTTTGGGTTTTTTTAAGGTTTTATTATTTTATTTGACAGAGAAAGACAGTGAGAAAAGGAATATAGTAAGCAGGGGAAGTGGGGGGAGGGGGAAGCAGGCTTCCTGCCAAGTGGGGAGCCCAGTGCGGGGCACATCCCAGGACCCTGGGATCATGACCTGAGCCGATGGCAGGCACTTTAACAACCAAGTCACCCAGGCACCACCCAGCTGCCATTGTATTGGAACTATTGGAACTAAAAGGGTTTTCACAGTTAACACATGCAAAATGCAGTCATTCATTCATTGAAGAGAAGATGGTGTAAGTCACTTCTGCAGGGGAGAATAGTACCTGCTTTTAAGAAGCAACTACCCTAGGCCAGATGTTATAATCTCTTAATAAGAATTAGACTTCCTGGGCGCCTGGGTGGCTCAGTTGGTTAAACCACTGTCTTCAGCTCAGGTCACGATCCCGGAGTCCCGGGGTCGAGTCCTGCATTTCTCTCTCTCAATAAATAAATAAAATATTTTAAAAAAAGAAAAAAAAGAATTAGACTTCCTCTGTTCTCAGCAGACTCCTATATTCTGAACGCAGCCAGCGCACTGACCCCACACACTCCTGCTCCCAGCTCAGCCCTTCAAGTAGGCATGATCCAATGTGAAGAAATTTCAGGACCATTTTAAAGTTCTTATAAGTGGAACATAGAGTCCTTGGCTGATAGGCCTGCTCCCCCCTCCCCACCCCTCCTCCACCCGTGCCATCTGTGTCTTTGATGAAACACAGGGAAGCCCAGGGCACCGATGTGAAAGGGCTATAAAGAGTGGAGAGTGAAGAGAGGAGTTCAGTGTGTGAGCCAGAGCCACTTTGCTGAGAGTGATTGGTTCCCTTTCTGACCCTAATGACATACTTCAGGGTGTTTGGGCTGCTGGACACCTGTGCCTTTCCATCCCCTGGATAATGGCCAGCACTTAACTCCATTTTTGAGAGATTAGGTCATACTTTGGAGTTTGGCCTTCTGACCCATCTCCTTACCTCTTAAGATCTATATCAGGTTTTTTTTTCCAGTTGCATGAATAAGTTATGGTGTTATTTATAGTAACCTACCACCTTTCCCAGTTCTTGCAACCATAGTGCGTTGGCAGAGCTGCCTGGAGGGCCCCTGGGCATGGCCTGGTTTAACCCACGCTCGGCCGAGCTAGCAGGGAGGCCTTTCCTAGGTCTCAGCAGACCACTCTGCAGGCTCCTCATAACCTCTCATAAGCCTGCAGCACTAACTTTCCGTTCTAAGCACATAAAATCGTAATTGTGATAAAGTCATAATAACAAGAAGGAAACAGAGATTGAATTTAATGATTAATGAAACAAATGACCCAAGAGAGTAAGAACATAAAGTTGTATGTTTCATTTAATGCTTATTTAAATTCAGTGTTTGAGGCGAGATGTATGTCTTTCCCTCTCCTCACGAGGACAAGGCCATCTAGCCCCAGAACTTACAGACTCCCTTGGAGAAGGGAGTTTCTTTTCATGGTCATGGCTTACTTTCTGGCACACTGGTTACATTTTCAAGGGAGCCTGACTTTGCCACATATACAAGAGAGAAGCTGGCAAAGCTTGATGGGAGATTGCCTCCCACATGTGGAAAGGAAAAGGGGGGAAAATGTCTGTTTCCATCTCATTATAAAAGCATATTCATTACAAAAAAGTTTTAATATGAAAAAGAGAGAAAATAATCACTTGTATCACACCAGTCAGCAATGTTAACATCTGAATGAGTACACATCCAGCATTTTTGCTGTTCCCATCCCTCTTACACGATTACATGGTGCATTTCCAAATGAAACTGAGTAAAACTCAACAGCTCTTCCAACTGAAGAGGTCAAGGCTGAGTTCTGTTTTGCCCATTAACAGTGAGTTATCGGACTTGGCATTGACATCTCAGTGTAGAAGAAGGATGTCCCATGTCTCATTTTGAATCAAAGGAATAAGAAATTGCAAAATAAAATTTAATAAAAGGTGTGTTTTTCTTTTGACATTTTTCTACATCAAATTTAAAATATAATGTCCAATTAAAAGTACTAGTATAATTACCTCATATAGTAGCCCAAATTATCACAGGATTAATGACCCATTTTGCAATTGCTGAGTATTTAGTACCTTTACAAGTTTTTCACATTGGCAAGTAACATGCTATAAAAATATCTACACATATCACTTGTTTTCTTCTTCTGGAATTACATTAAAATTTTTTAGAAGTAACGCTTGATCAAAGAGTCTAATCATCTCTATATGTATATACTTCAGAAATTAAATACCACACCAAAAAAACTTGTTTCTCCAATGCAAACTCTGTAATATGAATGCAGTATATTTATCATTGAGTTTCAAACCAAAGCCACCAAGTATTCAGCTAGGCTTTGTTGGTTTAAGAAAAAAGAGTAAAGGTATCCATGCTCTTTTCCCCAGATCAAGGAAAACACTCCAAAACAATACTTCTACTACAACCAGCCACCCTTTGTGATATTCTTCTAGTTTCCACTATTTTATTCCTGAACCTAAAGATTATTATACCAGTTGCAAACGACGTTAGATATCTGATATCTTAAGACAGGCTTAAAAAAAAAAAAAAAAAAAAAGACAGGCTTAAATTTAGTCTAAGGATTAAAAGAATGAGTCCTTTTAGCCTCTATTTAGTTCTTGATGGAAAACCAGCATTTCTGACTCCAGAATCCCTGTAATCTTAACAGTAGATTAAGACTTACTATTGATAGTGTAAAGATTTATCACAATGAGAACTAGAATTCTCTGCTAATTTCTTTCTACTTGTATTTATTTCCAAGGTTTGCAAGTAACAACATAAAGATGGAGTGCACTGGATGGATTAGGACACTCAAAGGAGGATATCTGAGAACCTTAACCAAGATCCAATAAGTACTTTGGTATGATAACAGCTGCTGGTTCATTCGTTTGTGTTATCACGCGTGGTTTCCCCGATACGTGGAACACTGAATGGTTGTCCACACCATCAGACAGGAGTTTATTTACTGAGTTGTTACTACTCCAAGGAATACAGAGGGGTAGCCTAGCTCACAATGAGTCAGTTTCTTTGGACCGATGATTGTCAGGCTTTTACTGAATGGGACCCAGAGTACGAAATAAGATTTACATCACAATCCAGTATATATGTAATCTCTTGTGCCTGAATGTGGCTATGTGTGTGTGTACGTATGTGTCTGTGCCTGTGTGTAGGTATATATGTGTGTGATGTATGCGTATAGACACGCCTATTAAATATCAAAAAGCATTTACCCTAGATTCAATGCACGCTGATATTTTTCTATTTTTAAATGTTCTATAATATTCATTACCATCTAATACCAATGCCTATATCTTGCAAATAAAGGCTTTAGTGGGAGTAGCAGTCACATTGAATAAATCCACAATTTACTAGAGTGTCTTTTGTGTGTGTGTTTTGTTACTGTTTCTTACATGTGTGTAAAACCACTGGATCATTGTGTCGCTTGTGTTGATACTTTGTTATAATAGGGAGTATTTTTTGTGTTTTATTTTGTTTCTGTCACACCCGTGGTCTAAAGTCATAGAAACCAGTTACGGTTACGTAAATGATAAGTAGTGCCTTAATTGAAAGGAACAGACAGAAGATCTGAATCATATAAATTTGGGGGGCCTCTTTCAATACTGGAATTCAAATAATCTACTGTACTGATCAAGCTCTTGTTTTTTAACAAATAGGTTGCTCCCAATTCTCTCACTCTTTACAAATATAAAGATATTGTTACATTAACTTTAGCTGGTCTTTACGGACTTATTTGATCAGCTCTCGTTATTTTTGTATTTCTAACTAGCATGTACTCAGTGGTAATTAGGGTCGGTGTTTTGATCATACGCACTACACGACAAGCAAAAACCAAAAGCAGGGGCGCCTGGGTGGCTCAGTTGGTTGGGCAACTGCCTTCAGCTCAGGTCATAATCCTGGAGACCCGGGATCGAGTCCCACATCGGGCTCCCTGCTCGGCAAGAAGCCTGCTTCTCCCTCTCTCACTCCCCCTGCTTGTGTTCCCTCTCTGGCTATCTTTCTCTCTGTCAAATAAATAAAGTCTTAAAAAAAAAAAAAAAAAAAAACCCTGAGCCCAAATGGCACTTCTTCCCCCAACAGCTGTATGACTTTGATCAAATTATGGGAAGTCTTTATTTCAAACTAGAAAGTCTGTCTTTCCTCTTGGTAATCTTGGTAAGGTGAGGATATCAACAGTACTTAGTGTGGGTGTAGCGTAGAGTAAGGATCAAGTTCAAAATCCTTAATAAGGATTTTGGCCTCCAAGTCACTACCTGAACTAGCTTGTCTGTGCCTCTCTGTTTTCATTGCCCATCATTCAACCCACTGCTGTTCAGGCCGTGACCTCCTCTCCTCAAACTCACCAGAACCCTTCCTGCCCCATGGTGGGCACACATGCTGTTCCTGGTGCTCAGAGCAAACTTCCACAACCCTCCCCTCCAATCAGCCTCCCCCGCTCCACTCCTTTAGAGTGCCCTGACATCCTACTTCAAGAACTTCCCTCTGTCGATGCTGGCAGAGCTCCCCACTTTGTCCTTCGAAGCACTAATCACAATTGGAATCACGCTACCACTTCCGGAATCAGTCTCCCCAGCTATGCAGAAGCTCCCATGAAGGGAGTCTTGCGTCTGTGACTGAGTTACACACACATCCCTGTGAACCAGCACGGGGTCCAGCACGTGATGAGCACCCAAATACTAGGTACAAAAGTAAATTCCTATTATACCAAGAATGAATTCACATGCAACCAATATATTATTTGAATAGTAGTAGCTTAAACTCATTGGGGTTTATTTTTTCACATAAGAAGAAAGTTCTAGGTAGGCAGTCCAGAGTTTACACATAGAGTTGTCAGGTTTAGGAGAAAAGAAAAAAAAAAAAAAAACCAAAAAACATAAAAGACACACAGTTAAATTTGAATCTCAGATAAACTATAGTTATTTATAAATAACTGCAGTATAAATAAGTCCCAAATACTACATATGTGAGAGTGTTGTTTCTCTGAAACTCAAATTTAATAGGGTGTCCTGTATTTTATCCAGCACTGCTGCTTTTACAGCAACTCAAAAATGTCAGAAAAAAAGGCAGCGTTTTCCATCTTCAGCCTGTGGCCCCATCACCAGGAGGTCACAGGAAGACATTGAGAATTCCAGACATATTCTCACCTATCAAAGCAGAAAGATGGGGGGGGAGCACAGATAGCCCCCTGCCTTCTGAAATCCCCAACAGTGTCCCCAGCAGACTCCTTCAGATGTCCCTGGAGCCATGGCCACTTCTCACCACAAGGGAGGCGAGACAGAGGCTGTCGTGACAGATTTGAACCAATTATGATTCATTGTCTGGGGATGTTGCCACAGGAACAAAATCAAGCTGCTTTTAGCAAGGAAGGAGGAGGGAACAGATGAGCAACCCAGAGTGCCTACCACAACCTTTTCTCTGCCTACCCTCCGTGGCCATGATTTCATCAAGCTTGCATTGCTCTAATTCCAAATTACTGTTCTCAAAACAGTGATTTTTCTTAGAATAAAAAATCTAGGGACACCTGGGTTGCACAGTCTGTTGAGCATTTGCCTTCTGCTCAGGTTATGATCCTGGGATCAAGTCTCGTATTGGGTTCCTTGCTCATCAGGAAGCCTGCTTCTCCCTCTGCCTGCTGCTCCCCCTGCATGTGCCCTCTCTCTCTGACAAGTAAACAGATAAAAAAAATTTTTTTAAACAAAGAAGAATAAAAGTCTAGACATAATTTTTTAAACATCATTTTTAAGAATATCGGAAATATCCTCTTCTCTCCGCTCCCCTCCTGAGAAGGATGTCCCTGCTGATTGAGGATCATTACACTTGACGTTTCTCCCCATTTCAGCATGTGAAACTAGGTCAGAGAAAACTCTTTACCTTGAAGTGGAGATGAAAAACTTAAAGGACATTAAAAATAGAAATAGTCAAATTATTTTGAGAGGAAATAAGTATCTTTATGCTTACTACTCTCAGTGAGAAATAAGTCAGGAATTCAAAATGAAGGCTACCTCATTTCTCATTTCTGGCTGAGTATTTTCACACTGCCGTTCCTCTTACCCACAATCAATGAGACATTATATCTATTTCAAAAGGCACATGCTCTTATATATTGAAAGGAACAATCCTAGTTGATATCTCCACTCTCTGTGCATAAGTAACCTCAATCCTTTTAGGTGAATTTGTTGTAGGAAGGCTTCATCATACTTAATATCAAACAGAGGAGAGAATCACAAAGGGACCGTATACAGACTGTCACAGTAGAGGGTAAGATTCAAACCCAAGTTAACCTTTTAAGGCCATGCTTGTGGTAGTACACAGAATCGTAAACTGTTGGAGCAGTATCAGCAGTATGGAAATTAAACCCAGAGCTGGTGGCCTGTCCAACCGCATGCAGCTAGTTAGTGGTGGGACTGGGGCCAGGCCACTATCCCCATACCGCTCAAATATGCGCACGCGCCACACACACACACACACACACACACACACACACACACACACACACATATTTTAATTTCAAAGCAAAGAAAGCCAGAAAAGCCATCTGCCAGACTACATCCTCTGTCCCCTCTCCTTTGGAGACTGCAAATTAAGGAGCCTGGGAAGACAAGGACTGAGTCAGGGAAACGTGAAACTCTGCTCTGGGCTATTGGAGCCTGGTCAAGGAGGCAAGCCTGCTCATGAGCAGGGGGAAGCTGGTGTGAGCTCCGTGCTGCTGGCTGGCTGGGCTGACCCTCGGCTTGCAGCTCTAGCTGCTGTTGCAACAGTGCATCCACGGTGGAGAGTTAGGGAAGACCAAGGATGTGGAAAAAGAAGGGTATTGCGCTCCTTTTTTTTGCAAGCACAGAAATAGATGGAAATGGCAATCACAGGTTCAGTATGACCTTAAGAACATCAAAGAGATATTAAGAAAACATCAAAAACAGACTCTCCTACCAAAGTGAGCACATCTGCTACGTGTGTGCCCACAAGCCAGAAACACTGAAGTCAGCGCGAGAGTGCAAGTACAATAATATGGAGCCGGCGAGTTCCAGATCCCAGAGAAGTTAGGTCACATTCTTCACGGATAAAGAAATCTGTATTGATTCTTCCCTCGAAACCTGCACAACAAGATCCCAGAACTCAACTCTTACACCGGTGATTTTTCAAACCTTAGTGTGTTCCAGAATCTCTCGGACAGCTTGTTGAAACAGCTGGTCACCAACACTGAGTTTCTGACTCAGGAAGCCCGGGATAAGGCCATAGAATGTGCATTTTTTTAAAAAAATTTCATCTATTTATCTGACAGAGAATAGAAAGTGAGAGAGCACAAGCCAGGGGGAGTGGCAGAGTGAGAGGGAGAAGCAGGCTCCGCAGTGAACAGGAAGCCCAATGCGAGGCTCTTGATCCTGGGGTCCTGGGATAATGACCAGAGCTGAAGGCAGACGCTTACCGGTTTAACGGACTGAGCCACCCAGGCGCCGACCGTGCTGACCCCCCTGCAGTTCCCATGTGATGCCGCCGACCGTGCTGACCCCCCTGCAGAAGGACTGCTCTGCAGAGGACCAACAGCCGCTTAGAGACCCAGGCCAGTCCTGCTGGCTCTTCCCTGGACACTCCCAGCCTGAAGGGATCAGTATCATCAGCCCCTAAAGATGTTACAGAATCACACATGTTGTAACTCTTGCTTTGATCACTCCAGATTCTACCTTTTTGCCTCATCTAAAAATTAATCTGGGCCCTTTCCATATTTTCCCCTTCCCAGGTGGAATGAGGTCAGGCTTTGTCAATAGAGGGTCCTGGAGAGACATGCAGAAGAAAAAGATTTTCTTTGGTTCTTGTCGGTTGGCAATTGCAGGAGGACCTGTGGGGAGGCACCTCCCCACTGAGCTGCTTTTCCGTGATGCCCTGAAGAGGGGGATTCCCGAAAGTTCCAGAGGATGGATTCCTAGCACGTTTGGTCAGCATGGCACCGGAGCTACTTCCCAGCTATCCATAAGCGGTGGCAGTGCCTTCTCCAACCAGGTCAGCTCTCATTAGTGACCACAGAAATAACGAGGCTTTGTGAGTAAAGTAATCCAAAGTTCCAGGGCTCACACTTGATGAAACCAGGTTTGGAACCAAAGCAAGGAGTTCTTAACCACCATGCTTACTGTCCTATCAGGCTGGTCCTAGAAGCCTGTGACATGGCTTGCTGTCACCTTTGCGATCATACCTCCACGGCTCTTGGGCACCCAATTTTTCTCCTGCCAAAGGTCTTCATAGTTCAAACTCCAAAACCAATCAGAGCAGCGTTCTAGCTTTGAAACCTCTTACATTCACTGTGTCATATCACAGAAGTCGACACAAGGGTCACCGGGCTGACAAGTGCCTGCGATCTTGAGTGACACAATTCAAGCACCATGAGTGAAGTCACTGCTCTCTCTCTCTCTGGGCAGGAGACACACATGGCAGGAACTCTGCTGGGGCTTGTTCACACTACTTTTCACTTTTTGTCCCTTTTCCTGTTTAACAAATGGGGAATGTGGTAGAAGGCACAAAGGCATCAGGGATGGGTGGCATGAGCACTTGAAGCTATTTTGTTTAGATCCATACTGACTTCTCTATCTGGTCCATTGGTACTAATCACAGAAGGCAGCACATAGATGTTTATTGGGATCCCTGATTAAATAGTTTTTTGCCTGACTCTTAAAGTTCTTAGGAGGTAAAAAAAAAAAAAAAAAAAGAAAACAAAACAAAAAACAAACAAAAAAACCTAGCTTTAGGAAAAATACATTCAACAATAAAAATAGCTATCATTTTGGGTCACCTGGGTGACCAGTCGGTTTTAGCGCAGGCCATGATCTCAGGGTTGTGGGAGCTCAGACTCTGAGCTCAGTGTGGAGCCTGCTTGTCCCTCTTCCTCTGCTCCTCCCCTCCCCCAACTCACATGCTTGCTCTCACTCTGTCTCTAAAATGAATGAATAAAATCTTTTTTAAAAATTGTAATCACCTATAGCATGCTTACCATATACAGAGTTGAGGACCTATCACCTAGCTAACCTACAGAAATAGAAGATTTATTTGATGGGAGAGTTGACACCCATATTAGATAATCAAAGGTATTATTATTGCTTTGGTTGATTGATTGAGGGGGGGCTGCAGAGGGGAGGAGGGGCAGAGGAGAAAGAGAGAGAATCTTAAGCAGGGCTCCACCCTAGGATTGGAGGCCCCAGTAAGGCTCCATCTCACAACCCTGAGATCATGACCTGAGCCGAAATCAAGAGTCAAATGCTTAACCGACTCTGCCACCCAGGAACCCCTATTACTGCTTTTAGTAAACCACAAACAGCATGGAGAAGTAATATTCAATTACAGCTGGAAATCTTGGCTCAAATCACATTTAGGCATATTTGTAAATGATAAGCACATTTAGAAGGTTTGAGGTCATTAGTAATAGGGACGATGCTTACAGCCTGAAAGTCACTTGTGTCTCCCAAACACAAAGGAACACAAAATGCTTCCCATCTTTCATGTCACCTGTCCTACATCCATGAATTTGGGCCACGCTTAGGGCATATTCCCCCACTTGACAACAAACGAAAATGAGGTGCCATTTTATTCCTGAGGCCACTGAAGGAGTCTGCATCGGAGCCAGGTTTTTTAATAAAAATCAAACAAAGGTAGACATTCCCAGAGAACTGGATTCATTTCAGTGTAAATTCTGAACTTGATGTCTTTTACAATCCCATGTACTTTCTTCTGTCCTCTTTTTTTTTTCTTTCCAACAGGCTAGTAATGAAGTGCTCACTGCTCATGCTGAGGGCACGGTAAGTGTGGGTCTACAGTGACAGGGTCCTCTGGCTTTGGGGGAGGTCCATGCTGCCAGAGATGAAGACAAGTCAAGGAGGCAGCACAGGGCAGAAGTGGCAGGTCTGGTTCGTCCTGCTGAGCCAGGAAGCAGCCACGTGGAAAGCACGTGGAGCTGTGAGTAGGAAAACCTAGGTTTTCATTCCAGCTCTGATGCTTGGCCATGGGCATGCCATTTAACTTCTCTGAGCCCAAGAGATTGAAGCCTCCCTCAAACCTGACATTCCTAATATCGACCTCACGGTATTTGGTGAAAAGGGTTAAGGAATAGAAAGAATCCAGTCTAATGCCTGGCAGGTGGTGGGTGTTGACTATTATTAGCTTCATCTTTCAGTCCCAACCCTCTTGACTCCATCCTGCAAGCCTAAGGTTGTTCTTAAGATCAAATAAGGTGTTAGAAAATCGGGTGGTAGAGTCTGAAGGGCTCTGCAAATGTTAAAATGTTATTATGACAGATGAAAACCAAAGCTAGAGGCAGATCACACATAAACCTTGTGTTTTTAAAATTATGATTCTTTCCCCTTCAAGACCACATTTGATGCACATTTTAATCCTTTTGCCCTATAAAAAAAAATGAATGGAACATATGGTATGTTTGCTCCAGGCCTGAAACTCTGTCCAAGGGTCTTCAGCCTTTGTAACAACAGATGATCTGACCTATGAATACCATCCCCCTTCTCCTCCTCAAAGAAACCTTAATCCCAGCCGTAATATTGGATCAAGCTGTTTCTGCTTTGCTCCCTTAGATTACTTGATCTAGGGAAAAGCAGCCAACATATGGTGAGGGTGTTCAAGCAGCACTGTGCAAAAGCCCATGTGGCAAATAGGACCCCTGCCAGTAGCCAGCACCAGCTTGCCAGCCCCGAAACGGAGCCACGTGGAAAGGCGTCTTCCAACCCCAGTCAAGCCTTTAGGTGACTAAAGCCTCACCAACACCTTGATTTCAACTTGGTGAGGGGCTCAGGCAGAACCACCAGCTAAGCCGCTCCTAACATCCCCATCGGCTGTCACTGTACAAGGTCGCTGTGTTTCAAGCTGCTACATTTGGGGGTGATTGGGTGATTCGTTATGCAGCATTAGATCATAATACACAACCCACCCCAAATCATCAGCTGAGGCTGATTTGTGTTGCATTTCTGCCATTTCCAGCCAAAGACATTTTGAATAAGCGATCTGAATCATTTGGGATGGGTCTTGGGCATCTGTATTTTTTTTAAAGCTCTATAGATGAATTTGATGTGCAGTTAAAAACCTCTATTTTATTGGGAAGTATAAATATTTAATGTGTAATTATAACCTACAAGCTTTGAATCAGCTCAACTGCATTCTTTCCTCTACAATGTGCTGTAAGACTTAAGACTAGCATTTAGGCCATTGGAAGCTCAGGTGGGCAGCCCCATTTTTAGGAAAATCTGGTTTTCTTCTCCCCTCTATCTCTAACATAGAAATGAGCAAGAAAGATTCATCTTCACCATTTTTCTCTTGAATTTCCCCCTTGGCTTCACTCTTTTGACTTAAGAACAAACCTGGTGGGGCACCTGGCTCAGGTCAGGTCTCAGGGTCCTGGGATCGAGTCCCACATTGGACTCTCTGCTCAGCAGGGAGCCTGCTTCCTTCTCTTTATCTGCCTGCCTTTCTGCCTACGTGTGATCGCTCTCTGTGTCAAATAAATAAATAAAAACTTAAAAAGAAAAGAAAAGGACAAACCTGGTGCGTATGAAGTCTTCCTTGGCCACGGGACAATTTGCGACAGCTCCCGTCACATTCTGTTTCAAATCCTCCTTTGCCCCTGACACAGACGTACTGACTCTTTCTTTTGTTCCAAAATACTTGTCAAATACCTAAGAAAATCCTGGATTACTGGAGTAAATGAGAGTCATGATGAGATGCTGACCCTTCTGTTCCACTCAAACATACACACCAACGATGCTGAATTTCCAAATCTGAAACTTGAAAACAAGAGTAAATGCATGGCTGAGCATCTCTTTCTTCTTCCTGTATCTTTTCTCCACAGACATTCAAACAGCCTCTTATAGCAGCTACACACCAGCAAATTATTATTTTTTAAATCTTAAGAAATCTGAATTTCAAAGATTTTGGTCACCAACGGAGAGTGGCATGAACCATCTACCTGTTATCCTGATAGCCTAGTAATTATCCTCAGCCCCTCTTCTCACTTCACTTACGGAAACAGCTCCCAAGTCCATTAGCTTCACTTCAGAAATCCCATTTTTGGATGTCGGTCCCCACCCCTGCAGTCAGAGCCTTTGTTCAGACTATCTTCACCCCTAGTCTCTTCACCACGGCCTTCAGCACAAGCTCCCCATCCAACTCGTTCCGCACCCAGCTGCCAGAGTAAAGATACCAAATTATAAAGTGTATTATGCCACACCCTTGATGAAAAACTCTGTGATGTCATGTACCCCCCATTATGATCCACTAGGAAGGGTACATTCACTTCTCTGGTATTCCTGTCAGAGATGCGGGGCCTCAATCTCATCGTGAGAAAACACTAGGTAAGCCCAGCGGAGGGACATTCTATGAAACAAATGGTTAGTGTTCTTCCACAGGGTCAAGATTATGACAGAAAAAGACTAAGGAGCTGTCCCAGACCGGTGAAGACGAAAGGAGACCTGATGACAAAATGTAATGTCAGATCCTGGATTGGCTCCTAGAACATTAGATAGACATGAGTAGAAAAAATGGTGAAGTGCAAATAGATTTATGCTGTTACAGTTAACGCTGTTATACCGACTTCTTCATTTTGACCGTTATGCAAGATGTTGAAGTTAGAGAGCTGAATGAAGGCTCTATGAAACTGCTCTGCCGGACGCTTGCAACCTTTCTGAAGTCGAAAATTGGGGATGCCTGGGTGGCTCAGTCACTTAAGCATCTGCCTTCAGCTCAGGTCATGATCCCAGGGTCCTGGGATCGAGTTCCACCCCAGGGCTCCTTGCTCAGCGAAGAGCCTGCTTCTCCCTCTGCCTGCTGCTCCCCCTGCTTGTGTGTGCTCTCTCTCTCTCTCTCCCGCCAAACAGATAAATATCATCTTTTTTAAAAAATGAAGTCTATAGGGGCGCCTGGGTGGCTCAGTTGGTTAAGAGACTGCCTTCGGCTCAGGTCATGATCCCGGACATCCGGAATCGAGTCCCACATCGGGATCCCTGCTCGGCGGGAAGCCTGCTTCTCCCTCTCTCAGTCCCCCTGCTTGTGTTCCCTCTCTGGCTGTGTTTCTCTCTGCCAAATAAATAAAATCTTTAAAAAAAATGACGTCTATAATCTACATAAACTAAAGGAAAGGAGATGGGGCAGAGGGGAAAGTACCATCGCATCAAATTCCAACCAATATATAGGCTTTAGTGAAGAGAGAGATGGGGTGAGGGGGTATGAATGCATTTCTGACAGGTACCACGGGGTGAGATGTGAATTTATAAGAACTCTCACCAGCTCTTCAAACACACATATAGTCAGAGCATCCCACAGGGCTAAATGTGGTTGGACTTTTCGAAAATACAGTCCCTAATGCAAGCCAGTTGCTTCATCTGGTGCTCAGCTGAAGAAACAGTGCCAGCACTAGGAGAAAGTGATTATGGAATGTGGCAGAGAATGTCTCCCAGTTTCCATCTGCCTCTTTCCTCTTCAGCAGTACAGCTCCTGCTCTTTCGGCGGGAACATTGAACCCGGTTAAAAGAAATGGAAGAGTTTCTCTATTTGTTTAACAAAGAGCATGACATGGGCATGAGAACCAGAGCTTCAGGGTCCATCATATAGAGTGGAATCAAATCTAGCTGTGTGACCTCGAGCGAGTTATTGTCCATCTTGAGCCTTAGTCACCTTGTCTGTGAAACAGAGAGATAATGACAAACTCACTTTATAAAATTGCTATGAATTTAAAATGTTTAACCTATGCAAATGCTTTATATTGAGCATAGTAATCTGGCACAGGATATGTGCGCTCTGTTAAATATTAGCTATTATTTAAAGGCGAAGGAAAAAATTAAAATTTGTAACAGTGGAAGGTTCATGATGAGACATTCAACTATAACTCTGATCACACGCCCCACTAACCCAGGAGTCAGTAGTTTTGAAATTGTGGACTTGCACTCAGCTTTCCTTCCCCATGTGAGACTTTACTCTTTGGGGGATCCTCACATTCCCTATATTCTGTCAATCAAATCATTGAATTTCTCCAGTTTCCTAAAATGGAGGAGAGCCATCCTCTAATCTAGTGAGCAGAGAAGGGAACTCAGAAAGGAAGGTGAATCTCATCACCTGTCAGTCCTCTCCCCAAAAATTATGAGATAGTTTTACCTGATGCACTTGTCTTTCCTTCCCTCTTCTTTTTCTATGTCTACATAAAACTGGTATCCCTACCAAATAGCCCCAATTATTAAGATTAGATAGATATGCTTTTATTTTTATTTTATTTTTTTTAAGATCTTATTTATTTGACAGAGAGAAACACAGCCAGAGGGGGAACATAAGCAGGGGGAGCGAGAGAGGGAGAAGCAGGCTTCCCACCGAGCAGGGAGCCCAATATGGGACTCGATCCCGGGTCTCTGGGATCATGACCTGAGCCGACAGCAGTCGCTTAACCAACTGAGCCACCCAGGGGCACGATATGCTTTTATTTTTAAACAGCTTGAAATTATAAATAAGAATTTAGGAATTCATATATGTTCATGGATATATATATATATATATATATATATATATATATATATATATATAATCTTTTTCATCCATTCATCCACTGAAGAAAACTTAGGTTGTTTTCTTGTCTTAGCTATTATGAATAATACTGTAACTAACCTCCTGTAGATACCTCTTTATTACCCTGTTTTTGTTTTCTCGGGGGGGGGTGGATTTCAGTTCCACTACAGCACCATTGTAAAAGTTGCCTTTAAAAAAAATCCAAAGTACATGTACAGTCTAAGAATGTGTGTTTTCAACCTGAGGGTGAGAAACAAGGACATTATTACTTACAAGCAGTCCTAGCTTACATGAACTAAGCATTAATTACGGTATCGGGAAGTAAGTTTCTCATGGGAGAAAAGAGTAAAGCGATATTTGTGATTTGTAAACAAACATCCTAGCATCATCGTGTGACACATCATGACTGTTGGACTTCTTATGTTTATTCCATCATTTTCTGTTTTAATGTGGATGTGAGGTACCATGATCTCCCAGTCCTTAGATCTCTAGCAGTTTTTATCCAGCCTGCTGATGGAAATCACAGGATAAGAGAGCGGGCTTGTGGGGCAGGGGGCATTGGGAGGAGGAGAAAGCCACTCTCCCTATAAATTGCTCTTAGTGGTATCTTTGTAACTTTAGCTACAACTATGGTCATCCTTTTTGATTCTTCTCTTTATTCATCCCCTATATTCAACTCTGCCTTTTTTCCCGTTTGAAATTATGATCTGGATTTACCTTCCTCTCTTTCCTTCACTATTACTGTCTAGCATAAATCTTTATTGCATCATTTCAGGATTATTTGAACAATCTCTTCATCTGGTCTTCCTGACAGCAGTTTATCCCTGGGCTCTTGCCCGATTAATTCTCCCATAATAGTACTTTCATCATATCATTCTACTGCTTCAGAATCTAAAATGAATCTCTGTTGAGTGACTCATCCAACTCTTCTGTCTGACTCTGAAAGTTTGTAACAATTTTATACCACTTGAATGATTGCAATTTATTTCCCTTTATTTCTTTACGTGGATTATCATCAGACTGGTCTTTGCTTTCCTTTCCACCATGCCCATGATGTTATTCACCTGTGATACCAAAGATCTGTATACATTCCCATCCAGAATTGATTTTACCTTTTGGGAGGATCACCCAGAATTTCCTTTTAGAAACAAATCCATAGTTTTGGATATGTCTGAACCCACAGCCAGCTCTGGGGTGGGCATGTGACCCTGGCTCATCAAAAAACCAGAACCCCTTGTTCACAGCAGCTGAATCAATATAGAACACATGACCCAAGCTATCCAATGAGACCCCTGCCCAGATCTTTTGTTGGAACCTTAAAAAGAGTAGTACTTGGCAAAACTAAGAAACAACAACTAACAGATTCCTGAGGATATAGTTTGAGCTTCTAGATCTGCCTATGCCTGATCTTTTCAGTAATAAGAAATGATGAATCCTTTCTTCCGTTTGGCTTAAACTAACTTGAATTGGTCTACAAAGAGCATTCCCACCTCTTCACCTCTTCAAGTTAAATTCATCCTTTGAGATCTACCTCTCATGCCACTTTTGGACTGTTCTTCCCTTTCCTAAATTCCCATCGCACCTTGCTTCATCTATACTACATTAACACTAGATCATCTCCATTGTCCAGTATTTTCTAGTTTGCTTCCCCGCTGTACTTAAACGTTTGGACCATGAATTACATTTCCTTGTGTTCACAACACTTAAGAACCTTTCACACGTAACATGTAGACTGACTGATAAATTCTTGGTTAAATACCTTTGCCCTAGGAAGTCAACAGTCAGAATCTCAAGAGTAAATGAAAAGTGGGCAAGTGGTTGCCAATCAGAGCCCTGCTCTGTGGATAATTCTGTTTCCATCTTCCTGATTAAAAACAAACATGGGAAGAGAGAAGGGGAGCCAATATCAGTGACCACAGTATAAATTCACACTTTGCATCAACGTCTGAAGCTATCTGTTCAGGCCTTTGGAGGGGCCCAATAACATCTACGTGTTCTAGAATGTGGGTTTCATTTTTATTCGGGATGGTGAAACCAATAAAGCAGGAGATGACTGCCATTGAAAAGATAGTTTATTACTCACAGTCCCAAGAGGAGGAGTCATGCCACACCACAGAGGACCATATGGGGAAGCACAGGAGGGTTCTGCAGATAGAAAGAGCAAGGGGAAAGTCTTTTTCATGGTCTCCAAAAGAAACACAAGGCAAGCAAAACAAGGCAGAGTGAGCAGGTTCAGGATTGGCTGGTTTGAAAAATTTCAGTGGGCTCTAGGGTGTAGCGGCTGTCCTAAATTATCTGGTTCCTGGTCCTAGATTGATTAGGGGAGGGGAACATTGGCTTAGTGTGTAAGAGTTTCATAAAGGAGATTGTTGGGGGGATATGGGTTCTGGATTCATCAGTTTGCATATGATGAGAATTATTTGCTATCTCTGGAAAATAGCTAGCCCTGGAGGGGCAGTCTGGCCCTAGGCAATGAGGTCCTGGATGGCAGAGTATTATGAATGCAGAAAATAAGAACACACATAGTTAACAAACTCCCATCTTTCCCACCTGGTTTCAGAACGCATTGAACAATAAGACAAAGGAGAGGTTGATGGTAGACAAAATATCCCGTCTATTACTGAGAAAGCCTACATTCGAGAATGTGTCTTAACATGACATGAGAGTCAAACAAGGCCTTTTAACTCTGTTCAGAATTAGTCAGACTTAGTCATGTGGTCATAGGCAGCATTGGATCAGGACACCTTTCCCAAGTGGGAAGGACTTTACAGCATGAGCAACAGACAAGAAATTGTGCTTACTGCAAACAAATTTACTTCCAAGTGGAAAAAAAAAAATCAGGTTGGGGGATGAGTCAAGCATGCCCAGTTTATTCTTCCCGAATGTACCCATCAGATAAGACAGCCCGCCTTACCAGGCAGAGTGAGTAGGAAAGAGGGAATGTCAAGGGGGTACCACTTGACTACAGTCTCTTTTCATGGAGGGGCATATCCAGAGTGGGAAAGAAACATTAGCTCCCACCAAAAACCAGATTTTTCTAGAGATTTTAGGAAAACACTGCAATTCTGGCACTTTTGTAACCATGATTCCAGCTTCGTGTTTCATATTTTAAATCTGGAGTTTCAGCGAGTCGATTCTACTGGTTGGTTCAGTTCCAGCACCTCATAGCCCAGGATTAGCAGCACCTGAGTGACCACTGAGTCTGTAGAACTTGGAGTCAACTTTCAGACTCTCTGTGGGTGGGAAATATCCTGCTTATGGCTCTGGGTTGTGTTCTGTCTCGCTTCCTTCTGCTCTTTTTTTTGGAAACAGGGAAAGGGCCAAAAGGCCCAGGCACTGAGAAACTGTCATTTAGTAGACGGGTCAATAAAGAATGACCTAGAGATAATGTTCGAGTCCCCCATGGGCCTTAAGATGGCATGGAAAAAAGGGAAAAACTCCTTATGGCAACATATATCTTTATTCTCAACATTTATTCATCCATAATAGGGGCAAGCAAATTATGGTCCATGGGCTAAATCCAGCCAGCCACCTGTTTTGTTTTGTTTTTTTAATAAAAAATTTATTGGGGCAATTCGATGGTTCAGTCGTTAGGAGTCTGCCTTCGGCTCAGGTCATGGTCCCAAGGTCCTGGGTTCCAGCCCCACATCAGGCACCCTGCTCAGCAGGAAGCCTGCTTCTCCGTCTCCCACTCCCCCTGTTTGTGTTCCCACTCTAGCTGTCTCTATCTCTGTCAGGTAAATAAATAAAATTCTAAAAAAATAATAAAAAAAATTTTAAGAATAAAATAAAAAGTAAAGATTTATTGGAACACAGCAACACCCATCCCTTTACATGTTCTGCATGGCTGTTTGCATATTATAACAGCAGAGTTGAGTAGTTGTGATAGACTTCATGACCTGCAAAGCCAGAAATATTTACTGTCTGTTTCTCTGTAGATATTCGCCAGCCTTTGCTGTTTGCTCTATACATGCTCGCTGGATATTTCTAGATTTACCTACACTGTCCTGGGAGCAGGGCTGGTCTGTGCCTTAACTGAGCTCACAACCTGCTAGGGAGCCATATATATATAATATATATATAATATTTTATGCTGTATTATATATATTATATATTTATGTGTATATAAATAATAATTTATCTATACCTATATAATTTATATTATATATAATTATATATATGATTTGTCTATATATATAATTTATATATTATATATATGTCTAATATAAATATATATTTAAGTCTTTATGTGGTTTTTTATTATTTAAATTCTTTTCAAATTTAAATTCAATAAGCCAACATTGGGGAGCCAGATATTTTAACAAGTACTTACAAAGCAGCATGGGAAACACAGAACCAGAGGAAGAACTCTGAAACTGTAAAGGAAGGAGTGACTTTTGGGGGTGATAAGATGAGGGCTGGCACATGACAGGAAAAGACTGCCTTTCACCCACTGGGAAGGATGTTACGTTATGCTCAGTAACTTGGACTTTATCTGAAGGGTAGTGGAACACCACTGAGAGATTTGAATCAGAAAAGTAACATTATCAATTTACTTTTGGAAAAGAAAATTATTTATTGAAAAAAGAATCATATGAAATGTCTCCTATATCTACGACACAGCAGGGAAGTCTGAAGCCTGGCAGGTAAGTTAGAAGTGTTGCAATAGGACCAGATTTTTTTTTTATTGAGGCCGAGCCCTGCCCTAAATCATGTTTATGTAAGCCTATTTATTAGCAAGTAAAGTACATATCAGGGTTTCATTTGGCATACAGCACAGAGCACGGTATTACATAAACTGAAGCCAAACATTAATTATATGCACATGTTTAGTTAGTTATGCTTCGAGCTTGTGTATATATTAAATCAGTGAGGGTCCATTCCTTAGGGAAGATTTCTTTATTCTTTTTTTCCTGTTACACCTCAAGATAAAGTTATTATCAGTTACCCTCCCCACAAACTCCTTGCTTGCCATCTCCACCCGACTTTCTCCTTTCTTCTTGATAAGAGGTAAGAGGCCTGAGTGATTTAAGGATCAGGCATGTGTTTCAAGATTATGAAGAGGATATTAATTAGTCTAAGCTTGTCAAGTTAATTCTATACCCTTTGCCTATGATTATTTTAGAAATGAGAATGTGATGCACTATTAGGAAGTTGCTGGGAGACTTCCAGGAAGGGTGTACTTACTGGAGACAGGGGACACGTGTAGGAGGAAACAGACTATCTTCTTTGCTGGATTTCTTGTTTCTGGGTGTGATGCCTGGAACTGTGGCAGCCATCTTGACTGTGAGGGACTACACCAACATACTGAAAACAGCAGAGGAAAGGAAGGCAGCGACTGGGTTGATGTTATGGAGGACTTAATCTAGAGCTGTCTTACCTTGGAGCTTCATCTTGTTTAAGACAGTAAATGTCCTTATGAGTGAAGAGTCTTTTAGTTAGGTGTTCTGCTCATTCTGACATAGGCTCTCAGGAAGATACATAGAGCTTTCGATTTATCAGCAAAAGGATTTATAGATATATGTTCTGTGTTGTTTCTAAAGCAGTGCTTGCCAAATTATCGTGTGCCTATGAATCACCTGGGGTCCTTGTTTAAAGTCAGATTAGATTCAGGAGGTGAGGCTGGAAATACTCCTTTTCATTTCTAAGGAAATCCCAGGAGGTGTTGATGATGCTGGTGCAAAGACCACGCTTATGAGAAGCAAATGTAGGCAACAGATGTAGCTCATTGAAGGCCAGACAATGGGGAAACCTCCCAGAAACTTATAGGACTTTTATTTATTTTTTTAAAATATTTTATTTATTTAACAGAGAGAGAGATCACAGGTAGGCAAAGAGGCAGGCAGAGAGAGAGGAGGAAGCAGGCTCCCCGCTGAGCAGAGAGCCCGCGACGTGGGCCTCGATCCCAGGACCCTGAGATCATGATCTGAGCCGAAGGCAGAGGCTTTAACCCTCTGAGCCACCCAGGCGCCCCAAAACTGATAGGACTTTTAAAGGGAGAGCCAGGAGTCGTGGTGAAATAGTGATTCCTATCATTTAAATAGAATAGGCCAATATTATGTCTTCTTAATAATTTCAGAAAAGTTGAGGGGCAAATGGTGGAACAAGGACAAGCTCTTAGAGACTGTCTGGGCAGAGAAGAGAGGAGAAAGTGTCTTTCCTACTTGTGTGAGGTTCCCAGACAAAGCACGAATCCATGGTTCTGGTAGAGCTTTCAGGTCTGCAAATTTCTGAGCCTGCATTTTCAAACATTGAATTGTTATGAAACTAACTTAAGAATGATGAGGGAGTTATTTCATTGGCCCACCAGGACAACTAAGGGATGCTTTCATTAACCATTTTACCAAAAGCAGGAGAACAAGTTTGGACTCTGTTCAGATGATAGAGCATTGAGTTTCCTGCATTCAATTCATCGTGTTTATCCGCTCTACACCTCGTAGAAGATCAGCTTTGGAAATGGTGTTCAGGAATTCCATGCTGGATACCAAAATGTTTTAAAAAATAGTTTAATAGGACAGCCTGGGTGGTTCAGTCGGTTAAGCACCTGCCTTCGGCTCAGGTCATGATCTCAGGGTCCTGGGATTGAGTCCTGAGTCTGGCTCTCGGCTCAGCAGGAAGCCTGCTTCTCACTCTGCCTGCTTCTCCCTCTGGTTGTACTCTCTCTTTCTGAGAAATAAATAAAATCTTAAAAAAAAATATTTTAGGCAAATTGAGAACAGAAGAAAACAACCAAATATAGAAAACTGCAGATTTGGGATGCCTGGGTGGCTCAGTTGGTTAAATGTCTCCTGTTGGCTCAGGTCATGATCCCAGGATCCTGGGATCGGGTCCAACATTGGGGTTCTTTCTCAGTGGGAAGCCTGCTTCTCCCTCTGTCTGATGCTCTCTGTGCTTGTGCTCTCTCTCCCTCTGACAAATAAATAAATAAATAAAGTCTTAAAAAACCCTGCAGATACAAAACTTGCTGACTTTTGGCTTTTTTTTGAAGAAGAAGACTGCTTGAAATCAAAGGATATTGCCTGTTAAATTATTTTTGAAACATGGAATGTTAGAGCTAGAAGGCTCTTTTAGGAACAATTCTCCAAATGTTTCGTTTTATAGATCAGGGGCAAAGTCCCAGCAGGTTAGTTGACGTCCCTAAGGTCATATACCTACTCAAGTACTGACTTCAGCATCATTGCCTAGACCTCCTAAGCCAGATCCAGTGTTTTGACTCCACACTGCTCTGCTCCTGGTCCCTTGGACCCAGTCAACCAGCGTTGAGTACCGTGTTGATTAGTGACACCCAAATACTCATTCTGGCAGGTACATAGATTAGCTCTCTGAACACCACCTCCTTCCACTTTCCTGCATGCCTTTCTCTACTTTAGAGGTTAGAAAGATAAAAAACACAATCCCCGCACTCCTTTGTAACTAAGATTCTAACCTGGAAGTTGGACGTGTGCATGATGCAGTATGACTGCATTTGGGGAAATTTGATCTTATGGCAGACACATCTGGTTTTTTTCAGGGTGATTGTAGCGCAGGCTTTGTTGTCTGTATTTGGTCCTTAACATTATAAGTGATGAATGGTGGGCAGTAGTGGGATTAGTGTCCATCGAAACACTTTCCGTTGGAACAACAGGTATAGTACTATATTATTTTTGTATGGCATTCAAGCTGGGTTGCCAGATTTTCCTAAAAATTTTGTGTGCCACCATTTTAATCAATCATTTTCTGCTTCAAATAGCTATAATGGATTCTGTTGTCTGCAGCTAAGAAATCTGACTCAGGTTGAGTAGCTTCCAACAGAATCTTAGTGATAAAAGATAGTCCTTTAGCAGATTCACAGTTGAGAACAAAATTGAAATTAAACAAATTTAGTCTGAAGGCCTGAGAATAGGGGACTGATGGCGTACGTCCATGTCTGAGTCTGACAGGCTGAGAACCAAGAGCTCTGATGTCCAAGGGTGGAAGAAGCTGACTGTTTCAGTTCAAGAAAATTCACCCGTCTTCTGCTCCCCGCCCCCCCCCGCCCCCGTTCTCCTCAGGTCCCCACAGAATTGGTGAGAATGATCTTCTTACCTCAGTCTACCGATTCATATACTAATCTGTTGTGAGACACCCAGAAATAATGTCTTACCAGTTATCTGGGCATCTCTTAAACCAGTCAAGTTGACGTATGAAATTAACCATTATAGGAATGCAATGCCAGGTGGTGCTAAGTGCTCTGAAGAAAAATAAAAATGGATAAAGGAGCTGGGGTGTACATGAAAACAAACAAGATGTCTTCTAATAAAAAATAAATTATGATCTGTTCACCCAAGGACTACATCATGGGACAAAGGATAGTTCTATACAATGTGAATAAAGTTTTGAAACATAGTATTGAGTAAAGGAAGCAAGAAATGATGCCACGAGAAAACAATCAGCCAAATCCAAAATATGGACTACTCTGCAGGTCAAACGATCTAGCTTTCTCACACACACACACACACACACACACACACACACACAGGCATGATAATAAGAAGAGAAGGGAAGAAGCAACAATCCACAAGGTAAGGTTAGATAAAACAAGATTACTAAACTGATGAGAATCGGTGAAATTGGGTGAGGATTATAATAAGCTAATAGATTGCTTATGTTATTATCTCTACTTTTTTTCAGTTTGAAAACTCCCATAGTTCAAATTTTTTAAAATGAGATAAATAATTTACTTAGAAACTTCTTCTGGGCTGAAATGTAAAAATGTATCGATAAGAATAAAGTAGAGGTCACAGGTTCATGTGTAATTATAAAAATCTTTTGTTTTGAGATTATGGGAGAATCATAAGCAGTTGTAAGAAATAATTCATACAGATTCCCTGTACCCTTTGCCACAATGGCAATGTCTTGCGTTACTGTAGCACAATATCTTAATCAGGAATTGAGAATGACACAATCAATGGACCTTATTCAACTTCACCAGTTCGATATGTATTCATTTTATGTTTATTTGGCATGTATATTCTTTTCTATGCAGTGTTATCAAAGTATAGATTTGTGTGACCTCCACCATAGTCAAGATACACTTCTATCACAAGACTCCCTCTCACAGCCAGACAGCACCCTCCCTCCTTACCACCTCCAAACTCTGGCAGCCATTCATCTGTTTTCCATCTCTATAATTTTGTCATTTCAAGATAAAATATATACATGGAATCATACAGTATCTGTAACCCTTTGAGATTTTTTTTCCCACCAACTGCAATTCTTTTGAAATTCACTTAATTTATTAGGTATATAAATCAATTATTCCTTTTCTTATTGTCAACTAAGTATCCCATGGTATGGATGTGCCCCAGTTTGTTTAACTATTAATTTGCTAGAGGACATTTGGGTTGTTTACTAATTTTTGGCCTTACAAATAAAGCTACCGTGAACGTTCATGTAAATTAGGTTTTTGTGTGAACACATTTTTTTTTTATTTCTCTGGGATAAATGTCCAAGAGTGCAATTACTGGGTGTAAGAAACTGCTGTACTGGGCGCCTGGGTGGCTCAGTTGGTTAAGCGACTGCCTTCGGCTCAGGTCATGATCCCGGAGACCCAGGATCAAGCCTCACATCGGGCTCCCTGCTCGGCGGGAAGCCTGCTTCTCCCTCTCTCACTCCCCTTGCTGTGTTCCCTCTCTGGCTGTGTTTCTCTCTGTCAAATAAATAAATAAAATATTTGAAAACAAAAAACAAAAACTGCTGTACTTTTTTCCACAGTGGCTGTTCCATTTTACTTTCCCATCAGCAATGTGTGAATCGATGAGTGTGTGGGTTATACCTGTTTAACTAATAGTTTTTCAGAATAACTGGAGAAAGAATGATGACTTTTTGGTTATTAACTGCCCTCTTTCTGATGAAAATGTTTCAGTCCAAATGATCCCATGGTTTGGGAAGATTTCTATAGGAGAAACTCATTGCAAAGAAATTAGGTCAAGGAAGTCCTAAAAGTGTTTTAAATCAAGGCCAAAAATTGATCTTAATGACATCTGAAAGGAGGAGAGAAGACGAGCATTTATTGAGCAGATATACTGGGCATTTCTCATTCTTTACCTCGTTTATTCCTCCTGATGACCCTGTAAGAAAGGTTATATGTCCATTTTAGAAATAATGGAATCGAGGCGCACCTTGCTGGCTCAGTTGGTTAAGCACCTGACTTTGGCTCAGGTCATGATCTTGGGTTCCTGGGACTGAGCCGCACATCAGGCTCCCTATGCAGTGAGGAGTCTACTTCTCCCTCTCCCTCTGCTCCTTCCCCTAGTGGTGCGTTTGCTCTCTCCCAATTAAATAAAGTCTTTCTTTTTAAAAGAAATAATGTAATCAAGGTCTCAACTTTTCAGTCACAGTTACCAACTGGCAAAGCGAGAATAAAAACCCCCAGCCTCTAGCTGCCTTTAGTTCAGTACAAGAAACATAGGAGGCAATCAGCACATTTGTTGAAAGGAATGAATGAATAGACGAATGTCAGCTCTGCTATTTATGTATCCCTTGGCAAGTCTTTTAATTTCTTTGAGTCTGCATCTTCATTTGTTAAAGGAAAAAAAACAATTTGGAAAATTTAAAATGTTAAACAAATGTTAGATAGCTTAATATCTAGTCAGTGTCCTAACCAAATACTGATAAAATACAGGCAGGAGACTTGGATAGGGAGGTGTAGTGCCTGTGTCCCGGGAATCACTTCATGTACCGTGTCCCAGGAATCACTTAATAGCCTTTCCCTAGTTTCCTCATCTGTGAAATCACATTGAGATTAAGGTTGAGCACGTTAATGACACAGACCCTAAGATTCTCACCAAGTAATGAGACAGAATCAAGCAAAACTCTACATAAGAAATTAATTGGAAAATGCTGGGGCATCTGGGTGTCTCAGTCAGTTAAGCATCTGATTCTAGATTTCTGCTCAGGTCCTGGTCTCAGAGTTGTGAGATCTAGCCCTTTGTCGGGCTCTGCTCTGATCATGGGGCTTGCTTGGGACTCTCTCTCTCCCCCTGCCTCTGTCCCACCACTCCCACTCTCTATCTTTCTCTCTCAATTTTCTCTCTCACACACACACACACAAAAAAAAAGAAAGAAAGAAAGAAAGAAGAAAGAAAGAAAAGGAAAAAGAAATGTTTGTCATACTTCCCAGGATGATAAACAGTGTGGTGCTGATTATAATTATCTATAGCATTTTGGCCTATATCAATTATCATTCAGACTTAAATCAGTGCATCAAAATTATTACATATATAATTTGTGTGTTGATGTGTATATGTATATATGAAAACCATATTGGTAACAGTTAATAACATATATATACATATACATGTATATATATATAACTTAGAAACACACATGGATCTCTAAGAAAAATCCACACTGAATAGAAAATGTGGAAGAATGGACAAGAAATTGATATATCATGTCTGTGTAGGGGGCAAGACTGGCTAGGGAGAAGGGTAAAGAAACTTTCATATTTGTAACCTTTTGTACTTTGCTTTTGAATTCTGGACCAGGTATTACTGCATTACAATTTTTTAAAAAATAACTTAAATTTTTATAAAAGTCTTGCATAAAAATGGAACATTAACATAGAATAACCGTAGGATTTTTTTAAGTGTTGCCTTTAAATTATCAATTTAAATTATGAAAATATAAAACCACTTTCTTTTCAGTACGATTATATGTTTTTTATGAAATTTTTGCTTCCTGGGCATGTTTAATACTTCTGAATAAAGCAATCTTTTCTTCTTTTGGTACTTTTTTGTAAGACTGATATGCTGAGTGGTAAATAAAATTGAATAAAATGAGTTATTTTGCAACAATAATATTAGATGTGTGTGAGGCACCCTGTTTTAACTATGAGTTTAGGGACAAATGAGATAGAAAGTATATCTATATGAAGATGAGGAAGAAGTTAAATCTTGCATTGCTAAGGGCCTCCATTGGATGCTACTGGCGCCGATGCTGAAGCATTATGGCTCCTGCGCATTTTGGTAGTCCCACAAAGCGCGGGTACTGGATAGAGTCTGGCCTTAACATATTCGTCTGCTGCCATCACCAGTCAGGGGGGCATTAGGATTTTCGCAAGCCCCTAACCACTGAAAAGATGGTGATTCCCTTCCCTATGTAAGTAAAAATGGAAATACATTTAGAAAGAAGTTAAAGCTTAAATCGGGGTGAACGCAAGACCTTCTCTCTAGATTTTCTTAAATAAAAACTCCTAATAAATTCATCAAAGCTGAACTCTTTTTCTGCTTCTCCTTCCTTTACACTTACTTCAGCTGTCTGTTCCATTCCAGCAGTCTCAAGCTCTTAAACCCAACCCACGCGGCCCCTCGCAGGTGCCAGCCCCACCCCGAGAGGGAGCTCCTCCTTCGCTCCTCCCACCTGCCTCTTCGCCCCGCCCATTGGGCGCGTTGTCGTTACGGCGGCGCGCTGTCGCCGAAGCCCGGCAGCAAATGAGCGCAGGCGGTGGCGGCCCTCCGTCGTACCCTCGCAGGCGCATGCGCGCTCGTGCCGGGCGCTCCTGAAGACCTGGCGGAGCCCGGCGCGGATGGAGGCCTGAGGGCGGCGGGGGCGGAGCGCACCGCGAGCTGGGGGCATGTCCGCGGCGGGCGCCGTCTAGAGGAAGGCCGAGCAGCCGCCACCACGCTCTCAGTCGCGGCGAGACGCAAGCGAGCCAGGCCTAGGGCCGCGGCGGCGATGCAGCGGCGGCGGCGCCCTCCGCCGCCGGCTTCTCAGCTGCCCGAGGGCTGCGGGGGAGGCGGCGGCGGCCGCGGCGGGAGCGAGGAGGTGGAAGTGCAGTTCTCCGCCGGGCGTTTGGCCTCGGCCGCGGCAGTTTCGGCGGCGGCGGCGGCGGCCGCGCGCAGCACGGAGGAGGAGGAGGAGCGGCTCGAGCGCGAGCACTTCTGGAAGATCATTAATGCCTTCCGCTACTACGGGTAAGAAGCCCGTGGCGGACCCCGGCGCAGCCCATCGAGGTGCCCGCCGGTCGCGGCGGACCTGCCGGAACGCGGGCGCCCGCCGCGCTCGCCCTCGGCCGCCACGCCTCCGGGGCGCCCAGACCGGGCGGCCAGATCTGACCTCCGGGCCCCTGAGTCACCTCGTACCACCTTAGCCCCTCCCGGCCCTGCACAGCAGCGTGTCTGCCGCGCCGTCTGCTGCTCAGCCTCGTGTCTTCTAACCTCAGGATCAGATTAGCTCTTTTGCCTACCATCCCTTGTTAAAGGTTTGGCTTTGAGGCCGGTGGGGGTGACCGGAAAAGTGCTGTTAACAGTTGCAAATAGAAGATGATGGTGGTAAAATCGTCCAGTGCTGGGCATGAGCTGTATGTGTTGTCGATGTCCTCCAAACAACACACGGAGAACCCAAGTTCACCTACACGTGGGATGCTGTAGGACGAATGTCCCCAAACTGTTGGCAGTTCTTGTGAGAGCTGCATAAGATTTCCACCCCAACCCCCTTGGCGTTTTGAACGTGCAGACACATTAGTGGTGAATGATGGCGCTCAATGTCTTTAACTGGTGGGTAGAAATTAAGGTCGGAGGAGGTCTGGATGTTCAAAAATTTGCTAATTATTAAAGAGGAAAGTGAGAACAGGCACAGTAAAGACCGCTTTTATGACCTTTTATTCTGCAAATATGTATCGAATTCTTATGGGCTGCATACGGTGGTAGGACGTTTAAACTCCCTAACTCCCATTTTTCTTCTTTCTAGATGTTAAAATAGCGTAGTCACAAAATTGTAATTCCAGGGTCTGAAAGGGACTTAGATTTTCAGGTAAATAGAGCACTTCTTTTCGTGTAAAAGTTGAGTCCACCGACGACTGTTCTGAATCTGCAGCTGGAATGAAATAGGACCTGCACAAGTAAAACTGTTCCCTTAGGTGGGCTTCTGCTGTGATTTATGCAAACTTTTTTTTAATTGCTTGACTGTGACCTCCTCAAGGGCAGGGACTGAGCCTTATTTATTTTTGTGTCACCAGTGCTTGGCATATGCTGTTGAAGCTCTATTTTTAACAAATAAGAGAAGTAGTAGCAAAGAAATACATTTGTGCTTCCCAGATAGCTTGTGAATTTGTGACAAGTGGGTAGTTTGTTACTATTTTGAATTTGGAAATTTGCTTAATAAGAGCCCAAAGTTATTTAGAATCTCGTTGCATTTTTGTAACCAGAGTTTTTTTGAAGTGCAGATATCTTGATGAATAATTTACTAACTAAACCCAGGCATAGGAACTAGATTGCATTACCTATGGAGACCAAAAGTGAATCAACTAGTGTGGGGATTTTATTTAGTATCAGCAGAGGGAGGAGGGCAGACAACCACAGACTTGAATTTGGGTTTTTTGGTTTTTTTTTTTTTTATTGTTTTTAAAGACTTTATTTATTTATTTGACAGAGGGAAACAGCTGGAGAGGGAACACAAGCAGGGGGTTGAGAGAGGGAGAAGCAGGCTTCGTGCCCAGCAGGAAGCCAGATGTGGGACTCCGGGATCATGACCTGAGCAGAAGGCAGATGCTTAAGGACTGAGCTACCCAGGTGCCCCCACAGAATTGAATTTGATGCAAGTCTTGTGTCTTCAGGAATCACACAGGGAGGAGAAACAACTAACTCTAGATTTAGATAGCTAGGAGAGGTAGGTATAGCAAAGTCTGGTACCTTTCTATTGAAAATTTTAGAAAAGGGTACTGGACTATGTCCGGGAAGATAGTGGACCGAAAGAGTTAAAATATGTTTCTGTACTGTTCTAATATAGTAAGACTAATCTAAAATTGATATTTTATGGGCCTTTTTGTGGGCAAACAGGGACCTTTGACCTGGAAATAGGGCTCAAGTATGGCAGTGTAGAAAAGAATGATTGTGTGCATATTCTAATGGTTGTGATGTAGTTTCTGATACTCTAATACCTCTTTAGCAGTTTAATGTGGGATGGAGGATAATTCCATTTTTTAAAAACAATCCTTTTTATTTGTGTGTATTCTTTATGGAACACTTCCAATAGGCTGAAAATATTAAAAATACGCCTTTAAAAACATCGCTGGAAGGACTAGGAATATGGAAAACATTTTGTAGTAGAAAACACATGGTGGTGTTCCATTCCAACATTTTATGATCTAGACCTGCGCTGTTCAGTACCGTAGTCACTAATTACATCTGGTTAAATTTAAGTTAATTAAAATTTAATAAAATTTAAAATTAATTTCCTCAGTCTTGCTAGCCACATTTCAAGTGCTCTGTAGCCACACATGGCTGGTGTCTACTGTGTTAGACAGTGCAGATGTAAGCCTTTCATCACTGCAGTGAGTTCTGATGGACAGTCCTATTTTAAACCGTTAGCAAGTACTTTTACATTTTGGAGAGCTTAGTTTCACTGCTAAATGTCTTTTTGTCATCATATGGGGATTTAGATTAAAGGTCACAGGGCAAGGAATGTCTTAATATTTTTCCAGTGGCTTCTAATTTTGTGTTGCCTACGGGTTTTGCTTAAATGACATATTTTGATTAAGGCAAAAATGATTGTAGCATTGTAGTGGATAATAATAAAAAAAAAGTTATCATCTCTAAGAGGTCAATCTTGTTATGAATGAAGATACTCACATTAGGAGATACAACAATTGAAAAATTAGAGATCTTGTCAGAAACATCCTACTTTTAGAAATAGAGATGTAGAGTTCTCTTGTACTCTGAAGCTTGCCCAAGCTTACACAACCAAACTGGTAGAGTCTGGCCTGAAATCTAAGATGGTTCACTGCATTAGTAAGCAGTGATATTACTAAGACAATTTTAACTTTGTGTTTTAATACATTTTGAAGTGGGTTGAGACAGATTTTCCTTCTGAAAAGATAAGCGCTTTCCTGTTTGGAATCCTGAGTAGTTCAACAGGTGCACAGGAATGGGTCTATGACCTTGGTCCTTGGCTCAGCATCAGACCCACTCTGATGAAAGGAGACTAAGAGTTGGGGTCACTGCCAAGACCAGCCTTCTGGAGAGAGCTGAAGATAGAGATACCCTTGAAATATGGCTGGTCACTCTATTTTCTCCCCTTAGTCACCAGAGGATAGGGTCTCTGCTGCTGACTGAGCTCAGAACCAAGGAGAGTCTGAAGGTTGTAAAACATTCCTTTAAAGCAGCATTGGAAAACTCTTCAAAGGGCCAGGCAGTGAATATTTTAAGGTCAGAGGGCTAGGTCATTTCTTTTACAAGTATTCAACTCTGCCCCTGTGTGGAAGCAACCATAGGCAGTATGTGAACAAATGGATTTGGCTATGTTCCAGTAAAAGTCTTTACAAAATGGATCTAGAAGCCAGGAGGCCGTCAACCTCTGCCTTAAATTACATTGGTAGTGTAAGCATTTCCAGAATATCAAGTTAGCCCCGTTTAAAATAGTATAGTAAAGATTGGGCTCTTGTGTCAGCTTCAGTAAGACCTCCCTTATTTCAGGATACTCACGGATGTATGTTTTGGACATTTCTGTAGACCATTAAAAAAATCAAGGATTGGGGCACCTGGGTGACTCAGAGTAACCGGTTAAGCCTCTGCCTTCGGCTCAGGTCATGATCTCAAGGTCCTGGGATGGAGCCCCCCACGTTGGGCTCTCTGCTCAGCAGGGAGCCTGCTTCCTCCTCTTTCTCTGCCTGCTTCTCTACCTATTTGTGATTTCTCTCTCTCTGTCAAATAAATAAATAAATCTTTAAAAAAGAGATCAAGGGTTAAGAGAGATGCTGCAGCTCATCCTGTTCTGTGTAGTTACATCACTTCTGTATCAGTAATTGACAGCAGATCTGTGTGGGCTCTTCTGACCAGTCCATAACTTCCCTCAACTACCCAGCAGGCATGAAAGTTAAGTAGTCCTCATGGAGAATGATGGCACCTAGGGGATATATAAGTGAATATTTATTGACTGTTACTTGCATGGACTGAAATCTGGAGATTCATTCGGGACAAACACAGGACATATTTTAGAAGAATTCATTGGGTGTGGTAGACTTCATCTGGGGACAGCATTCCTAGGGAGCAGGCCTCTTAGGAATCTTTGAGAGACCTAGTGAGGGCCTGGGAGAGGTAGGGATTTACAGAGAGTTTATGAAGTAGAATCAAAAGGATCTGGAGCTTGTGGTTATGGGGTCTGTGAGAAGAGGTGTTTTAGGGTGACTCATTTGTTTCTGACATGAGTGGATGTGTGGCATACCATTCATCAGTGTCAGCCATATAGGAAGAAGTGCAGGGTTTTGGGGGAGTGATCATGTGCTAAGTTCAGTTTGGATATGTTGAATTTTGAGGTATGCTGAGAGGGAGGTTGTGGGACATCCAGTACCCCAACATACTAGAAATGAAATACTGTGAGACTATTTAGCCAGTTGACTTTGAGTTGTAACCCTTCACAACTCTGTTTGCCTAACACATAATGGTCACTTTAAATAGTTCCTTTAGTGTCCTACACTGTTTTATAGGAATGTAAATTGATATAGTCCTTCTGAAAATGAGTTTGTATCAAGAAACTTTAAGGGGCGCCTGGGTGGCTCAGTTGGTTAAGCAACTGCCTTCCGCTCAGGTCGTGATCCTGGAGCCCCGGGATCGAGTCCCACATCGGGCTCCCTGCTGGGCGGGAAGCCTGCTTCTCCCTCTCTCACTCCCCCTGCTTGTGTTCCCTCTCTGGCTGTGTTTCTCTCTGTCAAATAAATAAAATCTTTAAAAAAAAAACCAAAAAACAAAAAAAACTTTAAAATACTTATCCTTAAAAAAAAAAAAAAAGATTTATTTATTTTAGAGTGAGCCAGGAGAGGGGCAGGGAAGAGAGAAAGGGAGAGAAGCAGATTCCCCACTGAGCCCAGAGCCCACTCCTGGGCTCAGTCCCACAACTCATGAAATCATGACCCGAACTGAACCAAAGAGGCAGATGTTTAACCAACTGAGCCACCCAGGTGCCCCAGTACTTAGCATTTCTAACTTGGTTGAGAATTTGTAGTATTTTTTTTCCCTAAAATACAGACAGATTTGGAACAGAGAAAGTTCATCATTTAAAAAGTGAAAGTATTTAGATACCCATGTTTGAGAAATAACTAAGTAAATTTTGGTTGCATAGATGGGATAATGAGCAGTCATTATAGTCATTTTCCCTGTAGTCATTAGAGAAGTTTTTTCTGATCTGGGAAAATTCTTTGATAAAGATGAAGAATTGCAAGTGATTCTAAAAAGTTGCATGTGCATCATTTGGAGATCTTGTTAAAAGGCAGATTGCATTTCGGTAGGCCTTAGGTGGGGCCCGAGATTCTTCATTTCTAGGTACCTCCAACTGATGTGCTGTTCTGTATGTCACGTTTTGACTAGGGAGGCACTTTAATGATTTTGTCTTAACAACAAGGAGAAATATGCCAAAAAGTTAGAAGTGATTCCCTTTAGAAGAGGAATTAGAAGTAGCTTTTGTTCCTAAAGTACTTTTAATTCTCTACATTTTTTGTATTTTCATTGTGAACATATTAGTTATATAAATGAGGTATACCCACGATGTTTGAGCTGTGTTTCAGGCCCTGGGCTGAGTGATTTGTGTGCATTATTTTATTACATTTTCAGTGAAATCCCATTGGGTTGGCCAAAGAATAGTACATAATCTTGTGGGGGTTTATGGAGATTTTTCAGAGTAATCCATGCTCAGTGACTTAGTGTAGGGCCTGGCTTTTATTAAATCTCAGTAAGTGATAGTTTCTATAATCATCATCATCATCACTCTTGTTATTATGTATTACGTTGTTTTATATGTGAGACAGTTGGGGCACAGAGAAAGGGAAGTAACTTGCCAAGGGTCACATAGCAAATAGGTGGCATAACCTGGATTTCAATCCAGATCTGTTTGACTCCATAGCTCACTATTATGCTGTCTCTTGGGGACAAAAGCAAACATGAGCATAGTCACTGCTAACTGAATCTTTTCATGTTACCCTGCCATTCCCCCCTCACCCCTGACCACCACAACCACCACACACAAGCTTCTAAAAAACCTGGTCAGGTTATTGCTTTACTCCCGGGCTTCTTCAGAACTTCTTAATTACTATCCAGAAATCAGAGAGTAATTTGGCATAAAAATGAGACAGTTATTTGGGTGATTAGAAAGATTCATACAACCAACTGAAAAAGTGTTTTTCATTTTCATGTAGTATGGTGTAAATGCCAGAGAACATTGAGAAGAAACACAAACATAGACTTGTTTGTATATATAAATATATAAAATGTGAAGAATGATACAGTGGATACCCATGCATCTAACACTTGGTATACAAAAAAATCTTTTCCCTTCAAAGAATATCACTTTATTCAGTTTTCATTTCCTTGCTTTCTTTGTAGGTTTTTTTTTTTTTTTTTTTACATGTGTTCAGTCCCTGTAATAGTTTATATAAGATGGAATTTTATATTCTGTATTTTTCTGCAACTTGCTTTTTTCAACAGATATTTACATTCATGGTTTTTATCCATATTATGTACAGTTGTAGTTTATTAATTTAATTGCATTCCATTGTATGATTATTCTGTACTTCACTCATTTTACTGTGATGGACCACTAGGTTGTTTGCAGATTTCTTGTTTGTTATATATAACAATGCTAATAAGAAGAAGATAGTTTATGTTTCATGGTACCCATTTGTAAGAGTTTCTTGAGTATGCGTCTAGGACTGTAATTGCTAGGAAATGTGCATATTAAGTTTTACTGGGTAACGCTAAATTATTTTCCAAAGTGGTTGTAATAATTTGTGCACATCTCATCAATCACTATGTATATATATTCAAGTTATTGCATATTTTTGGAATATTTCCTAGTATTTTTTCATATTTGCTATAGTCAGGCTTTTAGATTTTGCCCATCTGATTCATGTAAAATGGCACTCATTGCATATGTAATAATCAGCTTTTAAAGGTGATAGGGTTTTTTGTTTATTTTTAGGTTTTATAAATAGGAATCCCCAAAGTGACCATTAGAGTTATTTGAAACTTCTGGAATGCAAATTGTGAATAATATCATGTAAAATGCTATAGAATTTCAGTTTTTCCTCTGTTTATTACTTTTGTAGCACATAAGATCCTTTTGTGTTTTTTTAAAAAAAATTCAGCTTGGTTAGTTCTTAGTTAATTTCAAAACACATTCTGTATATTCTAGAGTAACTTCAGAGCAGTATTCTGCTATTTGTTGGAGAAATTTAAAGTATTCATCTATTTTGCTGAACATTTTAAGTTTGGAAATTAAAATCATAAAAAAATAAACCAATTGTACATTAATCCTCTTTATGTTTTCTTTTTCCCTCCAAATTGGTGCAAATGTTTACTTTGCTAGTTATAAACTGTCTTTTGTTTGATTGCTTGGAGAATTTGTAATAAGGTAAAAACATAAACCTTTCTAAGTTGATATCCTTTAAGAAGCCAAAAGATTGTAAATCACAGGACAGTATCCCAACATTATAAAGGAATAATTGTAAAGACAGACAACCTTAAGATAAAATTGGCCCTGGTGAGAATTCTTTTGCCAATTTAAAAAACACCTTTTATGTTTTAGCACCAGTATGCATGAGCGAGTGAACCGAACAGAAAGACAATTTCGATCACTTCCAGATAATCAACAGAAACTACTTCCTCAGTTTCTTCTTCACTTGGACAAGATTCGGAAATGCATTGATCATAATCAAGAAATACTACTGACCATTGTGAATGATTGCATACATATGTTTGAAAATAAAGAATATGGAGAAGATGTATGTGAAAGTTTGTTCTATTTTTATTTTAGGGTTTAGCCTTTGTATTTTAAGGTCTTTATCTTTCTGGATCTCATCTTTATATTTTGCATGGGCCATTTGCTCTTCTCAGAGAACGTTTCTACTCATATGTCCAGGCATTTGATTAGGCTTATTAGAATAGTATGCCAGAAACTGGATTTGTTCACAGATTTTTTTTTTCTAAAAGTAGTAAGATAATTGTTGGCATATTGCTGTACATTTCACATAGTTTTCTGACTGTTCTAGCATATGGAGTTAGTGACTTTAATTTTTATAACCAAATTTTTAGCTGTGTAAAATTAATTTCCCTTGCTAAATTCATTTTCAGTATTTTGTATCTATTGACATTTATCTTTTACTTTAAGAAGTCATCATCACTTATAAATCTCAAGGGACTGGCAGTAATAGAAACTGAAGTCCTTTTTTTGTATCCACAGGATGGATACAGTTGGGCCACTCCAGTGTGAGCCTCTCCATGCTGCCCCATCAATGACCTGGAGGGACTTTCTTCCCTCTCTTAGAGAAGATGTCCCGTCTCCATAGCAGCTCAGTTCTGGTCCTCTCCTGAGTAAAGACTGCTTAATTATATGGTGGTTTCATGATTAATGGACCTTAAATCTATTGAGGGTAGAAGTGAGACCACCATGTTCTTTTCATGTAGAATCTCAAGCTGCACTTGAACCCCGGTTGAGGTGAGAGGCTAGTGATTTATCCACTAAACCATCCATATAGCAGCCCCTTAGTAGCACGTCTGTTTGACCATATTCAAGATTGATTCCTTGGTCAGAAGCTAATTGATTTCTATTTTTTAAACAGGGGAATGGAAAGATTATGCCAGCATCCACATTTGACATGGATAAATTAAAATCTACACTGAAACAGTTTGTGAGAGACTGGAGTGAGACTGGGAAAGCAGAGAGGGAAGCCTGCTACCAACCAATCATTAAAGAAATTTTAAAAAATTTTCCGAAAGAAAGATGGTAAATAGTATCTTATTTTTAACCAATTTCTTTAAGATATGTAAGCACTAAGTTTCTCTGTAAGAAATGTCACAGTCCTGATTCATGTTTATAGTTGTTGCATGCCTGTATTTTTCCACTTATGGGTGTGTGGTGTTGTATGTGTTTGTAGATTCTCTGTGTGAGGTTGCGGTTAATATTTTGAATACTCTTTGCTTTAGCACTTAAGGGAAATCACTCCATCTGGAAATTAATAAGGTTAGATTGAATGTTCATTATCAACGATGCTTTCTTTTATAATTTGCTAATGGCAATGCAAAAAGCTGCAGGCCGCATTTTCCTCATTATGACAAACTTTTAAGTAGATAAGGGATCTGTAGCTTAGAGCAGAGATTCTTTTTTGTGCCATGAAAAGCCTAAGCAGTCCACTTTTCAGAATAACATTTATAAATGAATAAAATAAAATGCATAAGATTGCAAAGAAACCAATTTTGAAGATAGTTATTAAACTATTAAAAAGCACATTTGTGCTATAACCTGCTTTGTATCCTGTATCCCATTAAATAAGATGTAGCAGCAAGTATAATTACTGTATTTTTGAAAATACCACGTTACGTGTTTTGAGAATCTCAACTTCAAAATAACTTCAAGATAAGTTGCATGCATTTTATAGTGCTAATATACTCCCTACCTAATCACCAATTCTTAACATTTTACATTTTATTATTTCTTCTTCCTACCTTCCTCCCTCCTTCCCTTGTTTTATGATTATGTCTAAAACCAGATATATGCACAATTATTTAAACCATTTGAGAAAGCAGTTTGTATGTATCCTTTTTTTTTTCTTTTAACCTTTTAATACTTCAGAGTTCATTTCCTAAGAGCAAGGATATTCTCTTATATAAACACAGTGCAGTTATCAGATTGAGAAAATTTAACCTAGGATACTGTTTTCTGCTCTACAGTCTATATTCAGGTTTTATAAAATTATCCTGAAGATGTTCTTTATAACACTTCTCTGTCTGGAATCTAGCCCTGAATATTATATTACATTTCATTGTAACATCTTAGTCTTTAATCTGGAACAGTTCCTTGGCCTTTCTTTGACCATGACGTTGGCATTTTTGAAGAATACAGGGAAGTCATTTTATGGAATATCCCTCAGTTTGAGATTATCTGATGTTTCTTTGTGGTTGGATCTGGATTATACACCCCTTTTCAAAATAATACATAATTGATAGTAATTGATCATTCTCAGGCTATCACATTCAGAGTTATACAGTGTTTGCCTTAGAGTTGTCAGCCATTGATGACTCTTGCATGAACAGGTCTGCCCTGTGCTGGTTATGGAATGGTGCTTTTCCAACTTTACAATTATCAGCTTGCATTCTACTGTATCTGTAAACTATTACCTGAAAGGACAAATGGTTCCTGTTTTATTCAGTGGGTTATGATCTGTTACTATTGGTTTTTTGTTGTCATTGTTGCCTCACATTTAGCGAGCAGGAGTGCCCTCAAGTTGGCCCCTATGTTCTTTCACATGGCCCATTTCTTTTTGAGCGCTACCTTATTTTCTGGCAAAATAAGACATTTCAGTCCTATTATGTATCTTCTATACTTTAATCCTGGAATTGGATATTTTTCCAAGGACTTGTTTTCTGTAATGTAGAATAGTATATAGAAACCAAGATCTGGCACTAGGCATGTTCATTGTTCCTAAGATGTCACAGCTTTTGAAACTTTCTGGGGGCAGAAACACACACACACACACACATTAGAAAACATTCATTCATACTGATTCCTTCAATTCCAGTCCACCCCCAAAGGTTTCCTTTTTGACTTCCCCTGTTCTTCATGTCTGTCTGCCTTTTTCCAGTGAGAGCCTGGCTTCTGATAACACCAATACATTTACTCATTCACTCAGTCCTGTAGTATTCACATAATGGTTTCAGTTGCTACCCGCATACCACTGTGAAAAACTAACGACCAGCAGGAGTTTAGGACTTGCTAGCAATTATTTTTTTCCCCTAAATGAAGGAAATTCACAAAAATATTCTTCACAAGTTAACATTAGCTTCGCTTCAGCCCCCATCCTCAGTGTGGTAGTGTTTTTCTTTGAAGTTCAGTGTATCAAGGTTTGTTTCTGTTTGCTTTCCATTCTTAGGGTTCTGTGTTGTCCCCGCTCCTCATCCTTGTTGATTTATATTTATATTTTGATTTGTGGGCTAACAACTTGTGATATTCAGAAAAAGTGGTATTCCGTTCCCTATTCCTTTGATAGTCCATCTTAACCCCTCATTCTCAATCCCACACCCCAAGTAGGTAATCAGTATCATTAATTTCTTGTTTATCCTTCCTGTTTTTATTTTTTGTTTCTTATATAAGCAGATACAGGTTTTTTCTTTTTAGTTACCTCCTTTTGTTTCAGACACAGAATGTAGTACCAGTCTGTGTATTTTATGTCGCATTCTGCTTTTTTCACTTAACAATATATCTTAGAAATAGCTACATATCAATTCATGGAGATCCTCCTCAGCCTTTTTTACATCTGTAAAGTACTTCAACCAATCTCCTGTTTTGGGTTATTTAAGTAGTTGGCAGTATCTTACAATCATAAATTATGTTACAGTTAATAACCATAGGCATGGGTATTTTTGTACTGTTAGAAGTATATCTTCAGTGTAATTCTTAGAGATGGGATTGCTGAGTCTGAAAGGCAAGTGCATATGTAATGTGGTATGTTAGTTACCTATTGCATGCAACAAATTGCCACAAATTCAACTGCTTAAAAAAGTGTACATTTATTAATAGTTTCTGTGGGTCACAAGTCTGGGCATAGTATAATTGCATCCTCTACATAGGATCTTACAAGGTTGCAATCCAGATGTCTGCTGGGCTGTGTTCTCATCTGGAGGCTGGACTGTGGAAATATCTGCTTCCAAGCTCACTCATGTTGTTGGCAGAACTGATTTCATTTTGTGTGTAGGATTGAGGGCCCTGGCCTTGTGTTACTTGCCTCAGCAACTAGAGACCAGTTGTAGTTCCTCGTCTTATGAGCTTTCCCAGAATGGTCACTTGCTTCATCCAGCAGGCAAGGAGAGCCGTTAGAGCGAACAGGCTTTCGGTGGAATCTTTTATAATGTGATATTATCACAGGCGGGGGCTGTTGGTTAGAGGCAAGTCATAGATCCCTGTGCACACTAAAGGGAGGGGGTTGTAAAAAGTCTTGAACACCAGCAGGTGGGGCCACGTTAGGGTTTGTGCCAGTTGTTGCCACTTATGCCTGTAAGGGTTGTAGTGTTTTGCCTTCTTGCCAACGATGTATGAAAGTGCCTGTTTACACAGCTTGGCCAAATACTATACTACCAAGCTTTTGAACTTTTGCCAATCCAGTGGGTGGAGAAGCATATCCTGGCCTTTTCATTTGCATTTCTTCTTATGAATGAAATTAAATATTTTCATATGCTTAAGGGCATTTTATACCTTGTTTTGAGAAATATAGGGTGCTTGGGTGGCTCAGTGGGTTAAAGCCTCTGCCTTTGGCTCAGGTCATGGTCTCAGGGTCCTGGGATCGAGGCCCGCTTCAGGCTCTCTGCTCAGCAGGGAGCCTGCTTCCTCCTCTCTCTCTGCCTGCCTCTCCACCTACCCGTGATCTCTCTCTGTCAAATAAAGAAATAAAATTTTTTTTAAAAAGGGAATATATATTCATGTTTTTCTCCTCATTTAAAAAAGTTGAGGTGAGGGATGCCTGAGTGGCTCAGTCGGTTGAGTGTCTGCCTTCAGCTCAGGTTATGATCCAGGGTCCTGGGAGTGAGTCCCACATTGGGCTCCCTCCTTGGTGGGGAGCCTGCTACTCCCTCTGTCTGCCATTTCCCCTGCTTGTGCAAGCTCACTTGCTCTCTCTCGCTCTCTCTCTCTTTCTGACAAAGAAATAGAATCTTTAAAAAAATAATAAAGTTGAGGTGAAATGCGTAGAGCAAAAGTGATGGTTTTAAAGTAAACAATTTGATGATATTTAGTAGATTCACAGTACTGTGTATCCGTCATGCCTACAGAATTTGAAAATATTTTCACGAACCCAGAATAAATCCCATACCCATTAGGTGGTTACTCCCCGTTCTCCTTGGCCCCCCCCCCCCCCCCCCCCCCCCCCCCCCCCCGGTTTGTCAGCACTTTGACTATGAGGTGCCTGGATGTGGTTTTCTTTGAGTTTGTCCTGCTTGGTGTTTGTTAGGCTTTGGAAGGTTTGGGTAGATAAGTATCACCAAATCAAAGATTGTTTGCTGTCATTTTTTTTTCCCTTCTGGGACTTGAGTTGCTTGTACATGAAACTGCTTGACATTATATCTCGGGTGTCAGATGACTCTTTTCTCACCAACTCTGTATATTTCAGTGTGGATAATTCCTATTGGCCTTACTTGAATTTTACTGATTGTTTATTGTGACAGCCTCTTGATAAACTCATTGAAAAACTTAACTCTGCTACCAAATTAAAAAAAAAATGTCTAGAACTTCCATATACACATACATTTCTGTGTGTGTGTTCTCTCTGTGCTCAAATTTCCTATTTGTGCAGGTGAGCTACCTTTTCTCCTTGATGTTTTAATGTATTTTTTATGGTTTCATTTTAAATCCCTGTCTAATAATTCCAACATATGTGCTGTTTGTGGGTTGGTTCTGATGATGGTTTCCTCTCATATCAGTGGGTTACATTTTCTTTTTGGTTAGCGCATCTCATTTTTTGTTGAATGCCAGATTATGTATGTAAAAGAATATAGAAACTGATGTAAATAATAATGACAACTAGAAAAAAAAAGGCATTCCCCTTCTGCAAGCTGTGAGCATGGGGAGGGTAAGGGAAACTTGTGTTTTTAATTTTTAATACTGTTACATGTATTAGCTGCTTCAGTCACTTAAGAAAAAATTATCTATAAACCTTTCATCCCAAACTGTGGCAGTGTAACAGTTGCTGCTTTCTAGAAAATGAAATAGTTTCAAGTTTCCATCTGCATCTCACGTTTTACTTTTGTGTACATTGATTTCAGTATCTTTCCTGTGGTTGACTGATAGGAAGATCTCTGCAATATTAAGAAACACTCGGACTGCTAGACATGAAAATATAGTTACTTCTTCATGCTTTTTGTAGTCTTTGTTATAATTCGGTTGAAGATGATTTGTCAGAGGTGAAATTCTGTGGTCTTTGTGATCTTTGACCCTTTTTTTTTCATGTATTGATTCTTTGCTGGATATATGATTTGCAAATATTTTCTCCAATTTTGTAGATTTTCTTTTCACTTTCTTGATGTCCATTGATGTATAAAATTGTATAATTTTGGTGAAGTCCAATTTATATATTTTTTCTTTTGGTGCTAGTTCTTTTCATCTTGTGTTTATGAAATCATTGCCAAATCTGGTGTCATGAAGATTTTCCCCAATAGTTTCTTCTAAGTCTTTTATATTTTTAATTCTTAAGTTTAGATCTTTGATCCATTTTGAGTTCATTTTGAATGTGATATAAGATGAGAGTCCAACTTCATTTTTTTTACTACAGATATCTGGTTTTTCCAGTAACATTTGTTAGACGGTTCTTTCCCATTGAATTATCTTGGTACTATTGTTGAAAATCAATTGACTGTACATGTGAGGGTTTATTTCTAGAATCTCTGTTCTATTCTCTAGGTCTGTACATTGACCCTTATGGCAACTCCATAGTATTTTAATTTCTGTAGCTTTTAAATTTTCAAGTCAAGAAGCATAAGTCCTTCAGTTTATTCTTTTTCAACCTAGTTTTGGCTATTTGGGGCACCTTGCAATTCCATATGAATTTCAGAATCAGCTTTTTCATTTTCGTGAAAAAGGCTACTGCAATTTTGTTAGGAATTGTGTTAACTATGTAGATTGGTTTGGATAGTATTGACATCTTAACAATGTTAAATCTTTCTATCCATGAACATAGAATGTCTGTTTGTTTAGATCTTCTTTAATGTCTTTCAGCACTGTTTTGTAGTTTTCAGTGTACAAGTCTTTCTTGACCTTATTAGATCAAGATAAATCAAGTTAGATTTATTCCTTAAGTATTTAGATCTTTTAGATGTTATTGTAAACAGAATTGCTTTCTTAATTTCCTTTTGGATTATTCATTGCTGTTGTACAGAAACACATTTTTTTAATGTGTTGATTGTGTAACCCTGCAACTTTGCTTAATTTGTTTATTAGCTGGAGGGGCTTTCCTGTGGATTCGTTGCCATTTTCTACATACTTAATAGAATTTACCAGAGCATCTGCGGATTGAGATGGTTTACCCTTTCCTTTCCCTTTGAATAGCTCTGGCCAGAACTGGTAGTACATTTTTGTCAGGACCAGTGAGAATTTTTATCAAGAAACAATGTTGCATTTTATTAAATGTCTTTTCTGTGTCAAGTGAAATGATGTTTCTTTCCTTTGTTCTATTAATGTGGTATATTACATTGATTGACTGTCTTTTGTTGAACCACTCTTGTATTCCTGACATAAATTCCTTTTGGTCATGGTGAATAATCCTTTTAATATGTTGTTGGATGCAATTTGCTAGTATTTCATTGAGGATTTTTATAACTGTAAAAAAGGTATTATTAATCTGATCTCTTTTTCTTTTGTGAAAATTCTTGCGAATTCTCTTTTCCTGTGATGTTATCTGATTTTAGGATAATGTTGGCTTCATAGAATGAGTTACAGAAAGTGTTCTTTAATTTTTTGGGAGTTTGAGAAGAATTGGTGTTCATTTGTCATTAAATACTTAATAGAATTTACCTCTAAAACCATCTGGTCAGTACTTTTCTTTGTTCAGAGACATCTTTGAGTCTTTAATGATGGAATATTGAGGTAGCAATGTTGAAATATGCTTTTAGTTTTTCTTTAGGATATGAAGTCTTCCTCAATAATGCTTCTTTTGAAAACTGTAGGGGTTAGTTGGAATAAATAGCTAAAAATCACAGTTTGTAAAGGCTCCCTGTGTTTACTTTAATAAATGCTACAGGTTATTCTTTTTTTTTAATTCTTATCAATAGTCCTACGATAAATATTCTACAACTGTTAGAATTATGATATAATTATTGTGGACTTTTATAAACATATTATAGGATGTATTGTTATATTGTAGGTTGTTACATTCTTAAAATTTCTAGTTGGTACTCTGTTAATGTATGTATTTAGTGCTCTTGTTCTAAATATAGTAGATAATAGTTGAATAGCTTCTGTAAACATAAAGTCCAGATCTTTCTCAAAATTCAAAATATTTCTGTTTTTGAAAAGTAGGTTATGAAGTCAGACATTATAATTGCAGTGTACTAAAGTTTGCATATGTTTGGAAGGCTGAATGCCAAAAGCTTATGTTAGCATTATTTCCTGCACTTTCAACATGACTTTGTTCATATTCATTGAATCGTGATCATTGAATCATGTATATTACCATGGCGTCAGCTGTACCAGAGGGCTTGCATGCTATTGTGAAAGGTTTTAGTGAACTGACACAGAGTATTATTTTACTGTTATCTATTTACTATTTTACTATTATTGCTACTGATAGATAGAATGTGGACTGGTGAAGAAAGAATGCATTAACTCTTAATGAATTTAATAGACTATTTTATTTTATTTAATTAAAAAAAATTTTTTTATATATTTGACAGAGCAAGCACAAGCAGGGGGAGCAGCAGAGGGAGAGGGAGAAGCAGGCTCCCCACCAACCAAGGAGCCCAACGCAGGGCTCAGTCTCAGGACCCTGGGATCATGATCTGAGCCGAAGGCAGATGTTTAACTGACAGTCACCCAGGCGCCCCTAGGTTATTTTAAAATAAAAGAATACTTAATTTTTTTTTTGATGAGGTAAAACATATCACAGTGTTGAATGTTTTTTAAACTTCACAAGGTTTAGTCTCGTACCTAACACTGTTACTCAACCACCCATTTCCCTTCCCTGAAAATAACCAATATTATAATAGGCAGATAAACTTTAAATGAAGAGTGCCAACATATCTGTCAAACTATCTTTTGTGTTGTGCCATTCTTAGACACAATGGGAAAGTTTCATTATCTCTTCCTATGTCATTTGTTTTGCTTTTTAAATTTAGATGGGTTTCCTTATAGTTGATAAGATGAGCTATCAAAAAACCTTTAAAAAATAAGGCTAAAAAAACAGTAAAGTCCGTATCCATGTGAAAGTCATAATTTTGCCATAAAGAAGTAAACCTCTAGTCCTGAAAAAAGGACATTAATTACAGCCCTTCAGTATTCAGGTTGATTCTTAGGAAAATCTTGGTCAACTTTGGGTCTCAGATAAGTTTCCAGAATCCTGTTTGTGCCACAGTAAGCATATGGGAATTTAATGTCTTTACATTTGGATGGATTTGACCCAAATTTATGTCAGCTTGTGTTCGTTCTTTTTGAAATTTCAGTGAAGGCCTTTTCTAACTGAACTGTCTATAAAAGAAAGTATACTTAAATATGCATAGAAGTAACTATACCTTTGAGCATTGAAGTATTTTTTCCTCTGAAAACACACTTGTCTTATTAATTGGTCCAATTTGTCTCTGTTTACTTTATTTTACTTTTTATTTTTCCCAAGTAGGCTCCACACCCAGTGTGGGGCTTGAACTCATGATGCTGAGATAGAGAATTAGATGCTCTACTGACTGAGACACCCATACCCACGTGCTCCTATTTAGGGTTTTTAAGCCTGAGTTTGCAAGCATAAACAGCTTTGAAACCACAGATTGACATCTGTACTGGGATCTATTTGCTAATTAAGGAAATGCTATTTTAATTGTACTGAATGCCAATCATTTCTGTAGTTACTAGCCTCTAGTCTGTTTTGGTTTTAAATAAATTAGGATTATACTTTAGTGAGCAGGTGTTCATTGAAATTAGCAATATAATTAAATTCTTAATTCTTAAATTAGCAATATAATCATATAAATATATTTCTTGATGTATGAGCTCAAAATTTAAACCTTTCTCTCAAATACAAACATAAGCTCAGTAACTTTTCATATGATGGTCTGAACTGTATGTATTGAGAGTATCATTTTTTCAAGTGACTAATCATGTTATTTGAATTTAAGAATTTTGTGCCATAAAGTTTATAGTTGCTAAGGAAGGAGATTCTTAAGTTTGAGTCCTCCGTGAAATGAAATATCACAGCCATGTGGACCCATATTCTCTTTTGAATCCCGAAGACTGTTGGGCTTTATTTTTATATTTTAATTCCATTAACCCATCCCATTTTAGAAGAAAATGAAGTGATACTTGGTGTGTGGGAGAAAAATCAATCGTGTCTTTGCATTTCACTCCAAAAAGATACAGATATACTGTTGACCAGTTGGATATAGTTTTTCTTTCATACAGTTGGACATTAGGAAAATATATGGTAAGCTTTAAAGAAGCATTTTTTCCTACTTAAAGAATATAAATTGTAATTTATGAAAGGATTTTTTTAAGCTAAAAGAAACCATTTAAAAAGAGAAAATAGAGGACATGTAGACTGCTAAATAATGCAAGAGTAGACACTGAAAATTTAGATTTATCCCTCATCCTGAAAGCCCTCTTAGGCCAAAAACAAATATTTATTTCAGATCTTTCAAACAAAATCTTAAGCTCTGAAAGTTCAGGATTTCAAGTACTTATAAATCTAGAGTAATAACTCAGTGTAAAAATAGTGTAAATAGTGCACAGAAAAAGAAATATAAGATCCTCAACCTCATAAGAATATGCAAATGTGAAAACCACACTAAGATGCCATTTTTCACCTATTACGTTGCAAAGTTGAAAAGTTACCTAACTTAACTAAAGGTATGAAGAAACATAGCTTGGTGAAGGAAGAATAAATCAGTAACATGTTTTGGAGGGCAACTTGTAATATCTAACAAAATTTAAATGCATACCTTTGACTCTTGGAATTCATTTTGCAGAAGCTTTCTCTGATTCCTGCCTGTGGAAGATCATTCATGCCAAAGATTTTAGTTTTAACATTATAATAACAAAAGATTGGGAGAAAACTCTAAATGTCCTTAGTTAGTGGATTTTGATACATTATGGTACAGTCAGGCAGTGGAATAATTATTCAATCATAAAACATATGAAGGAAGCTCTGTGTACAAACAGGGAAAGACATTCAAGATACTAGGTCGGGGAGAGCCACCTTTTTCTGTAAAGGGCCAGCCGGTAAATAGTTGAGGCTGTTCAGGCAGAGTGTCTCTGGTACGACTCTCTGTTGTGAGATGCAGCCGTAGACATGTGCAAGACTATGTTCCAGCAAAACCTTATTTACAAAAACAGGTCCCTGGCCTGTGGGTCATAGAAAAACTTGGTATATAAACTATAGCAGAGGTATGAAGTGCTGACATTATTGAGAAGTGACTTCAAGTTTTGCCTGGGATATTTGGGAAAGGCATCATAGATAAGGTGATAATTTAACCTGAGTTTCTGTGGGTGTAGAAGAGCTCTAAAGGTGAGAAAGTGTTTTCTGGGATTGGTGACAGGTTGTTTCATACATGGGAGTTCTCTGTTGAGAGTTAATTAAGAGGTAAACTGGGATTTTTTGAAGGGACTAGACCCTAATGGGATTTCTAACCCATTTTCTACTTTTTATTTTAAGATTTTATTTATTTGATAGCATGAGCAGGGGGGAGGTGCAGAGGGAGAGGGAGAGGGAGAAGCAGACTCCCCGTTGAGCAGGGAGCCTGATGGAGGCTCCATCCCAGGTCCCCAGGATCATGACCTGAGCCAAAGGCAGGCACTTAACTGAGTGAGCCCCTTAGGAGCCCCCCATTTTCTACTTTGAATACAAAATATTTCACCTCATAGCTCTGTTAACCCTTGCAATTTTGCCATACTTAGTTCTGTCAGGGTTTTGTTTTGTGTGGGTTTTTTTTCTGATATATTTTTTAAAAGAAATACTATAGATACAGTTGAAACCATGCCCTGCCAACCGTGCCGAGTATTTTCTTCTCGCTTTGCAGAGACAACAACTAATACAATGTTGTTTCTCTAATCTTACCTTCCTATAGCTACACGTTTGTGTACCTTTAAACAAAATATCTACTGTTCTTTTTTTTTAAAAGATTTTATTTATTTATTTGACAGAGAGAGATCACAAGTAGGCAGAGAGGCAGGCGGCGGGGTGGGGTGGGAAGCAGGCTCCTCGCTGAGCAGAGAGCCGGACTCGGGCTTCGATCCCAGGACCGTGAGATAATGACCTGAGCCAAAGACAGAGGCTTTAACCCACTGAGCCACCCAGACGCCCTCTTCTGTTCTTTATATTGTAAAAATTCATCGAATGGGTTGTGATGTCATTTCACAGTTGGCTTTTGCTCAAAATTGTGTTTTTACTCTTTCTCTGTGTGGAGCATCCCTGGTCAACAGAAATATAATGCAAGCCATATATGTTCTTAAATTTTCTCAGCCACATAAAAAGTCACAGGTGAAATTAATATACTTTAATAACCCAGTTTTCCTGAAATACTATTTCAGTATAAAATCAGTATGTGATATTATTAACGAGGTATTTTACATTCCCTTTTTATACTGAAATCTGTCATCTATTTTGCACTCACGTCACATCCATGAGTCACATTTTTTGTATTCAGTAGCCACAAGCTGTGAGTGGTTTTTACTGTATTGAACGGAGAACTGCTGGGATTTGGATAGAACCAGACTCTTGGCTTGCAAGTGTGCACACCCCTGACCACCAGGGGTCAGCTAAGTGTCAGCATGTTGACTGGAGAGAGTATTTTGTACGTTGGCACTTGATGGGGCAACTGCAAGGCAAAAACCATTCCATGTCCAGTGAAGGAAACCTCTCTCAGGAACAGCACTTCCTCCTGGTAATTGTTGGAGCACAGAATGCACTGTCAGTGCAGCCTGCGGCCTCTAGATACGCGGGAGGCCCACGTTCTGTCTGTATAGGTGTCCTCTCTTCCTTCTTGCTTGTCTGGAGTAAACTGTCAGAATTGTTCCTGCTGTTATGGGGGGGGGGTCACATTTGTAGTCAATATACTGCTTCGCCATAGTTGGACCTTAAAAACTAAGTAAACTTAAACAAACAAACAAAAAACTAAGTAAACTTGTTTGCGTACTAATTTTGCTAAGAATCTCCAGCAGCACCATTGAGCCCCGTATTATTATGCCTCTACTCCAGGTTTTCTAAGTTTTAGCCAAGTTCACAGTCATGGCACATTACAGGTCTATATGTAGACTTTATTTCCCCTGTTTTCCACAGAAATACCTTCATAGAAATGCCCTAGAGTTAATATGCAGTTGTAGAGGAAACTGCCTATTAAAATGCTTTAGTTTTATACACATTATATTTAGAGAGATTTGCTATTATGCTGTTAATGTCCCTCATATAATGACCTAATGAAAAAAAAATCTAAGAACAAAAACTTAGGGAAAAATTCTCTCACTCATTCATTGCTTGATGTTTTATCTTTTTATTTCAATTCTATGGCGTTTGTTTTAATGTGTCTCCTTGTATATGCCCACAGAAATCCTTTTGTCATAATGTAGGTAATTGATGATCATAATCTTTGCTAACTCTTAATCGAGGGCTTAGGTACATCTGCCGCCTTTGGCTTGATGACAACCTTTTTATAGTAGTTTTAAACAGCGCTTTCCGCCACAAGGTGGGGCTAGAGAGTTCTGTGGGCCCTTTTGGGTACCGAGAACTTGATAATGGTAGTCATAAAGTTAACTTTCCATAAGCTGACAAAAAAATTGTCAGTACCATTATTAACACACCTTTTCCTTAGGGTTAGGATGATTTCAGAATTCTTTTACTCAGCTCATCAGCCATCCAGACATTTTTAGTGATTATTTTTATAACAATTTAAATACTCTATGAATTTACTTCTAAATCCATTAACTCATTGCATTACTCCCCCCCCCCCTTTTTTTTAAATCTAAGGTGAGCACAGCCACTTGGGGAAAAATGCATTGTTTTGATTGGGCAAAGGGGAACTGAGAAAAGAAAAGAGGTAGTTCTGGGAGAGTATGGGTTTTTGTGGGTCTGATAGGGAGTGGAAGAGGAGAAAGAGGCCCCAGGTGGGATTCCACAGTGGCAGGCCCATCATATAGAGGGTAGCCAGTAGCTTTTCAAATTTGATTACTAAAAATATGTATGTGCTTTGTGTACTTGTTAGATAAATGATACAGGTAGGTCAAAACCACATGAGAGGATGTTATCCATTCTCTTCATTAGAAATTGAATCAATTAAGTCAAAAATTAAAGTGTTCACACACAAAAATTATAATCTGAAATGAGAAGAAAGCATTTTAGATGGCAGCTTGGCATCAGTTTGCTTGTATCAAGTATTAAAGAATGTCTGCTAATCATAATGAGCCTATTTGTCAGAAGTCACTTTTAACAGATTTTGGGTTATGTCTTATTGTATATATAAAATTCAACAGTGAAATTAAATGGACTTGTTAAGGTTTTTATGCAAATAATGTATAGTTCGGATGGATGACCTGGGACAAATTCCCATGTTACTATACATTTATAGACTGAATTTTCAAAAGCCCTATAGTTCTGTTTGTTTCTTCTTCATTTCAGAGTGGGAAATGGCCAAGGTTTACTGCATGGGCCACTGGTGAAAAAGCCCCGTCGCTGTTGGGAGCACACCAAACTTAAGGACCATGTAGCATAAAGATTAAAAAAAGAGACTTGTATGGGGGTAGATTTCAAAATTGTTTATGATTTATGAACTAAATTTAGAGAATACAGGTAATAGTGAAATTCCTTTTTAATTGACATGATGACAGCTGATTATACACATTTGCCTTTGGTTTCTATAGGAATACCATTTTGGTTTCTGGAGGGTTTTCCTGATTGGCTAGAATTCCTGAGAAAGTCCCTTGTTTTGCTAAGGCTTTTTAGCCATTTGAAAGTTGGTGGATCCCTGGGGCGCCTGGGTGGCTCAGTTGGTTAAGTGACTGCCTTCGGTTCAGGTCATGATCCCGGAGACCTGGGATCGAGTCCCATATCAGGCTCCCTGCTTAGCAAGAAGCCTGCTTCTCCCTCTCACACTCCCCCTGCTTGTATTCCCTCTCTAGCTGTGTTTCTCTCTGTCAAATAAATAAATAAAATCTTTTTTAAAAAAAAGTCAATTTTGAGTGAGTTTATTCTTACTGAATATCTAAGTTTTTAGTTGTTAATGTGGATTTTGCTCTTTTTTTTTTTTTTTTTTCTTTGAGGGGTTGGACATAATTGCCTTATTTCATTTCAGGGATCCTTCTAAAGTAAATATTCTGGTACCTGGTGCTGGACTAGGAAGACTGGCCTGGGAAATAGCTATGCTAGGTTATGCTTGTCAAGGAAATGAATGGAGTTTTTTTATGCTCTTTTCTTCCAACTTTGTACTCAACAGGTATTTAATTTACTTCTTGCTGGAAATAGTAATTTCTCAGAATCAGATTGACTTACCTGTTTTTGAACAATTCTTAATTTGAAGATAAACACATAGTGTTTAATTATGATATGTATCATACGTGTTTCTTATATTAAAATCAAGTTGCTTATACAAATTACCACTTTTAATTAGTTCTTGGTTAACAGAATGTTGAAACGGGATAGATAAGTGGTTTTTTAGAAAATGATGGGACATCCCATGAAACCGAAATGCTCCCTGTGTAGAATTTCAAGACTGTGGATGATCCAGGAAGGAGTATTTCTCATTGTTCTTTTAACTTCTTCACCCCTTTGTTTTTTTAGTGAAATAAGTTCAGTGTAGCAATCATAACTTTTCCCCTTAATCAGATTCTTATAAAATGGCCAAGTGTGCTCATATGACTGAGTTGGAAACATCTCTCAAAATTTTTGTGGCCTCTTTTAGAAAACAGTGGAAAAGAGTTGTTATTTTTTAAGCCAGAATAGGTACACTGGAAAAAATAACTAGCTGCCTTGTTTAAATAATATATTGTCCAGTATGGGTTAGGGAATGGTGAGAAGGTAAAATGGAGAAAATTAGAATAGTTGGGTAGCAGACAAAACCCATACCACTTTTTTGAGAAAAGAGTTGGTCTGTTTTTAACTTGAGTTTGAAGTTTGGAAATACATTTTTAGAAATGTGAATGAATGACACATTTATATCTCTGAATTTACTTTTTTTCTTATCCTTTAATTCACGATTGGTTACTCATCTCCATCTATATGTGCATTTTCAGATAATTGGTTGGGGTGGAGTGGTAACACCTTAAGTATTAATGAATTATATAAGTAAATCTAAAATCAGATAATATTTTGGTATCTAAAGTAGATTTTCTTGGTAAAATATTCAGTTAACACTGAATTTTGTGCTTATATTTTGCAGATGTTCTGAAATTAATAAATATAAGCTTTATCCCTGGATCCATCAGTTTAGCAATAACCGGAGGTCAGCTGATCAGATTCGACCCATCTTTTTCCCTGATGTTGATCCCCACAGTCTTCCTCCTGGTTCTAATTTTTCTATGACAGCAGGAGATTTTCAGGAGATCTACTCAGAATGCAGTAAGTCCAAAACAAGCATTTAAAAGTTCTCGTTCTTCAGTCTAAATTTAATAAGCTAGTTATATACTAAGCCAAAGTATTGGTCAGTCATTTTGGTAGCAGAATATAAGATATACTTTAGTGACAAGTTAAGATGTTTTCAAAGTCCTGTATAAGGAATTGATGGGATATACAAAGTATAAGATCCCACCATTAAGAAATAAAGACTCTGTTGGGTCTATTAATATAAGACAACATGTAAAAAAAGTTCATGAGTAGTGATACAGTAAAGGTAAAAATAGATTAGTGTGGGAAAGGAGGTTTTTGTATAGAGAAGACTGTGACTTCAAGAATAGGGAGATAGGGGCACCTGGGTGGCTCAGCCTTTGACTCGGGTCACTATCCCAGGATCCTGGGATCGAGTCCCTCATTGGGCTCCCTGCTCAGCTGAGAGCCTGCTTCTCCCTCTTTCTCTGCTCTTCCCCCTGCTTATGTGCACTCACTCGATCTCTATCAAAGAAATACAAATATAAAATAAATAAATAAAATAAGGGAGAGGTAGGAAGATATAAATGAGTAATGTAATCAGGGACGGTGGGACAGCCTGACTGGAAGGGAAAGAGTAGGTTGTTTTGGTAGTTGGATGGGAGATATGGCTATAAGAGTAGGCTGGTTCCAGACTGTGGAAGACCTCTAAAATCAGGCTCTCAGGTTGGGACTTCACCTTGGCAAACTGTTGAAATTTGAGCTAGCGTTCGAGAAAGGGAGATGGTAATGGAGAGAGGGGTGGTCGGGGGGAGTGGGTTGACAGTAAAAGGAAGAAGAAAAATAGTATCCTGAAAGGTCGGTCAGCAAGATCATTCATTCGGCGGATATTTATTTGAACACCTGCTAAGTCCCAGGTATGCTCCAGGCATGGCAAAAAGAGCAGCGAACAAAGCAAAGTTCCTGGTCACAGGGAATCTGTTCCAGTAGGGAGAGAGGGGCAAATACAAATTTAATCATTGTAAGGAAGAATATAAAGGCAGGATAACAGGGATACGGAGTGCCTGGGGTGCTATTCATAGAGTTATCAGGGAAAACTGTCCAAGCAGAACTTTAAAAAAGTTGAGCAGAGAACCTCAAAAAAGTGAAGAGGCAAACCATTAGCTGTTTGAAGGGAAATGTTGCAGACAGAAGCAATGGTGAGGGAGGAAGAATTTGGGGTAGGGAAGGTGCTAGTTCTGCTCAAGGAAGAGCCAGAGGCCACTTTGGCTGGATGAAATGAACAATGGGCACAGTGGGAGATGAGGTTGGGAGGGTTTGGTGAGGCGCACTCTGATTGTGCTCAGAGAGGTGGGAAGCCACTGGAGGGATTCAAGCCAGGAAGTGATAGGATAGTCAAGATTTTGTTTATTTTTCCCTGAACTCTGACATTGGGAATACCTGTATTCCAAAAGTAGGGAGAGATGGAAAATGTTAGGTGCTGGGGATAGGATAGAAGGCAAGTTCTCACAAGACAGGTGATACAATGGAAAACATCACTTAGGCGAGTACAGGTGATCTTGTTCTGAGCATGGCTTGAGAGAGCAGGTGGTGAAGGTCATCCTCGGTGGGATTGGTGCCTTTAGAGCACCGAGATTTGTAGAATCCAGCCTGTGGCCCTGTGCCCAGCCACAGCCTCCACGGGGCACTGACAGCCTCGTTCCCCTTTTCCACTGGCAATTATCCGAGGTACTGGTGAAGAGCTTAAGTATTTTTCTGCCATTTTTTTCTCACTTGACAACGAGTGCAAACGGCCTTTCTGAAACTTGCCAGAATTGGTGGTTAACAGTGGCTTAAATCACCATTTAAAATTTAAATGACAATTACTTAATCTTGAATGATTTGTGAAATGAAGGCTAGACATTGAGTCGATTATAAACAGAACTCTTACAAGTTCCATTTTGTAAAGATATTAGTTATATAGGCTATCAAAAATGGTTTTCAAGTTGATTATCAAATTATTAGTAGAAACTTTAATGAACTGCGAAGCATCTCATAAATAATGGTTGGGTTACTCTAATTACAGTGTTGATTAGAAGAATTTAGTTTCTGTATTCCTCCAGTTAAATGAAATATTCATAACCTGTAAGAGGTAACATTTGTAGAAGTAATTAAGAAAAGGCAACATAACATAATGAATGTAGTAATGTGGTTTTCCTCAAATAGATACCTGGGACTGTATCGCTACCTGTTTCTTCATAGACACAGCTCACAATGTCATTGATTATATTGACACAATATGGAAAATACTCAAGCCAGGTGGAATTTGGATAAATCTAGGTAAGTTCCTCAGGGCTTATTAGAATCTAATACGTGAACCTGAGTACTTGCAGCTGTTCTTTGTTTGGTAACTTTACAGTATCAAATGTTCATAAAGGTTATAGTTATGTTGTATAATTTCCTTTAGACTGTATCCCAGTTAGTGTGGAGTTCTCTGAAAGCAGTGGAAGCCCCGAGAGATAACAGGTTTGAGTCCGTGGCCTTCAGCATAGGTCTAGACTTGGTATTAGGTTCTGTCATGTGCTCTTTTTTTGATGATTGGACTTCGCAGATTTTGCCATTAGGACTAAGACTAAAGATAGAAGTAGGTCCTTTCAAGCTTCTCTTTAGAATTGCATGGGAGAGAAGAGAGTGGCTATAAAATGCAACTGTAATATGAAAGTTATCCCAAACCTTACGTCCTCTTTCAAGGGAGTCACTTTGTTAAATTTCTCTAAAAATCTCCCAAGGAATGACTGAAACGTGATACAGTTGACCCTTGAACAGCATGGGTCTTAGGGATGCTGACCCCTTGCACAATCAGAAATCTGCATATAACTTTTGACTCCCAAATAACTTAATTACAAATAGCCTGCTGTTCACCAGAAGCCTACTGATAACATAAACAATTAGCATGTATTTTGTCTACTATATGTATTACATACTGTATTCTTAGAGTAAAGTAAGCTAGAGAAAAGAATGTTAAGAAAATCATAAGGGGGCGCCTGGGCAGCTCAGTGGGTTAAAGCTTCTGCCTTCGGCTCAGGTCATGATCTCAGGGTCCTGGGATTGAGGCCCGCATCAGGCTCTCTGCTTAGCAGGGAACCTGCTTCCTCCTCTCTCTCTGCCTGATTCTCTGCCTACTTGTGATCTTTCTCTCTGTCAAATAAATAAATAAAATCTTAAAAAAAATCATAAGGAAGAGAAAATACATTGATAGTAGTGCACTATATTTATCAACAAAACAAAATATGTCGAAGTGGACTTGTGTAGTTCGAACCTGTGATGTTCACGGTCAACTGCATTACCACTGCGGGTGACCAAATACCTTATTGAATCTCAAAACAACCCTAGGGTGAAATGGTATTTCTACTGTTTAATAGTTGAAGAGTCTGAAACTTGCTGTAAGTAACTAGCAGTGGGAATGGCAGAGACAGGCTCCCAGCCCAGGACCAACCCCTTGAATGCCTAACCAGCTACTTCTGCAGGCTCATCCTGGGCCTAACAGGTCGTATTACTTATGTGATGATATTTCTGACCACAGTTACTGAGTTACTTATGCTAGGTTCCGTGTGTTTCCAAAGTGTTAACTTTCATAGAAACATCTTTTCTGTTTGAACTTCTGATTGGTTTATTAATATTGTATTAAGTTATGTAATAATGGTAATTATTATAACTGCTCGGAACAAATAAAATTGGCTCTTCATAAGCATACTGTTTGATAAGAACGGGCATGCCCGGCCACACTGTGATCTGCCTCAGGCATCAGAGGTAATAGGGCACTTGGGTTAGGGGGGAAGGTCAGTTAGGAGAGCTTCTACTCTTTATACCACAGAGTTCCAAAGCAGTTCTGAACATTGGAACAGTGGAGAAGCATAGTCCTTAAAAATAGTTATTCGGAAGGTTAGTACTTTCCAAATAAAATTCTTTACATGTGTAAGCTGAAGGATTTTAAAAAATGATGATTGTCTCCGAGCGAATTTTCCCTTACCACTCGTGTGCTCTAGGGATCTGTTCCGAAGAGTGTTCTCACCCTGCATGCAGCATGCGCAGCCCTTCCTACATCTAATACCTACCATGGCCACTCCTCTTGTCTCGTTTCCCAGTCTGTACCTCTGGTCCAAATATCTGTTATGTTCCAAGCCTCTATGTACCAACTTGGATACTTCACAATCCAGGAAAACCCCTGTCTTTTCTGGTCCATTGTTGATGCAGGTTCCCCCAATCAGAAGCCTGTGCCCGCTCCTTTACCCATCTTCTTCCTAACCGTCTGCACGCAGTCGGTCCACAAGGCACCCTGAAGCTTCTCAATAGGTCTTGAATTTCTTCCTATCCCAGGGTTTCCCAGTGGTGGCACTGTTGACATCTGGGGCTAGATTGTTCTTCATGTGGACGGTGTGGAGCGGGAGGGTTGTCCTGTGCACTGTGGGGTGGTGAGCGGCATCCCCGGCTTCTCCTTGTTCGACTGCAGCAAGACCTCCCCAGGTGTGATGACGGAAACGCATCAGCTGTCCAGTTTAGAACCACTGTTCCAGACTCGGGCTAGTTCCATTGGGGTAGCCCCACCTTCAAGCTGTCTCCAACCTCTGCACCTCTTTTAGTCCTCCATATGTTACCAGCAGACGGATCCTCCCAATACATGAATCTATTCCTGTCATACTCCCTGCATAAACTTCTGGCTTTCTAGATACCCAGAACTCTTCAGGATTGGGCATAGTGCCGTTCGTGATCTTTGTGTCTTAGCTCCGTTATTTCTGTTTTGTTACCACCCCTGCCCTGATGACAGATGCCTACCCTCTGACCTAGAATGTCCTTTCTCTTTTCCACCTTTTCTCATGTTGGCCCTTTCCTAGGTGCTCTTAACACAGCTGAGGTGATTTTTTTCGGGTTGGAGTAAATGTTTGTCGTATTCCTCTTTTATGTTCTTGCATAGTCCATGAGCATTTAACACAACACGGTGTTGCCACCAATATGTTTTTGTTTTTCGAGTAGTGTCTGAGGTCAGTGAGGGCGGGAAGCTAATGCTGGCCCTTTACCTGCTGCAGAGCCTGACAACCAGTGGCTCTTCAGTGACTGTTCTGTGTATGAGTGTCTGGTTTCAGAATTTGAAAGCGGAAGCAAAGTAATGTTAAGATGCCACAGGAGATCGGCTGCAGGAGACAAAGTAGCATTTCTGTTGGTACATTCATAGCATTGCCATGGTTTTGGCGTCAGCCCCGTGGGCCTGGAAAAATAATTTTATCTGTGAACTGAGAGTGCATCACCACTGGGGGATGATTTCACCCTGCCCATGCTAACGTGAGACTGGAGCGTCAGTGTATTCGGAGAGAACGGGAACAGTCCGTGCCAGCCGTGGTGGGGCCCTAACAGGCTACACAGGAAGTTCAGTCACAGTGGACTTATGTAAGGTCTACATTCTATGCACTCACAAGTGGGAGTGTTGTCAGTTTAAAAAACCTTTTTAAGGGGGATCTGAAGCCCTCTAATATTCCTCAGGTTAGGGAAAGCTAGTGAGAGTAAGCTTTTTAAGGGACTTATTTGTATGTGTCCTTTGGGAAAGGCTGTGATTTAGCAAAATGTGGAAAAGTGCCTGTGCATCTTGTTCTTCAGTTTTTTGTGGTGACCTTTAAACTGGTGTGTGTGTCATTCATTGTAACAACTGTGTGTGGGTGTGCACTGGTGCAGGTATAGTCCAGTAGTGAAGGGCAGGCAACTAGCGGATGAAATCTCATAAACAGGTTGAAGGACTAAAAAGAAAGACCCACAGTTTTTTCCTTCCTCTGAAGGAGAAAAACCCAGTTCTTCCCTAGTCTGTGTTTCTTCCCTGTGTGTCTCCCTTATTCCTCATATAGTAAAACACTCACACTTCTGACACATATGGTCATCAAATGTAGGTCCCCCCCCCGACACCAGCTGGGTGTCCCACACTTTAACTCCTTCTGATACCACAGGTGAAGGGGACCCTCTCCCCCACTTCTCACAACTTCAGTCACTAGTCACAAACTGTCGCCTGTGCTTCTGGCCAACTGTAGCTCTATAGGCTGCAGCTTGGAGGTTCCAGCAACGCCCCCTTTGGCTTTGATTGCTAGAGTAGCTCACGGAACTTAGCGAAACACATAGGTTGGCCATTTTATTAAAGGCTGTGAGGGATCCAGAGGAACATGAGATGGAGGAGACCCGTGGGGCAGAGATCTGGGAAGGGGTGGGGCAGAGATCTGGGAAGGGGTGGGGCAGAGATCTGGGAAGGGGTGTGGAGCTTCCATGCTCTGTCCCGGGGTTGCCACTCTCCCAGCACCTCCACATGTTCAGCCCAGTAGCCCTCTGAACTCTGTGCTTTTGGGACTTAATCGAGTCCTCATCATCATCCCATTTGTAAGCCCTTCTCTCTTCTCAAGAGACTAGTGGAGCAGGGCTGAAAATCCAGCTTCTAATCATGGCTTGGTATTTTTGGTGACCAGCCCTCATCCAGCAGCTATTTAGGAGCTTATTCAGTGTTGCCTCATTAGAACAAAAGATGCTCCTGTCACCCAGGAAACTGTTTCAGGAGCCCTATGTCAGGGACCAGAGGGAAAGGCCTGATACTTGAAAAAAAAAGATGCACCTAGTGTTCTTATCACTTAGGAAATTTCAGGGGTTTCAGAAGCTTTTTGCCAGAGACCAGTGTATATATTTTCTATCATCTCACAAGTATCAAAGGAGATCTTTATAAAATGTAATGAATCCTATCAAATTTTAAAGCATTATAAAGCTGAATATTTTTTGAAACATGAGAGGTTTCCTGTAAAAGGTAGATAACTGACACTTTATCTCTTTTACACCCTGAGACCTTGTTGTAGTGTCTGTGAAAATAGCAAAAGGGTCTGAAACAATGACAGAGAATGGCAAGGAGGTCATCAGGAAGGTCATCAGGAGACAACAAAATATAAGCTTTGTTCAGGTGGGGTAGCTCGATAAGTTTTGCAAAACCCAGTGTGAACAGAGCTGGTTGGCCTGCAGTTACCTTGGAAAATGACCACCTGTACGGAGGACCTGGAATAATCCTGGAATATGAGAGACTATATGGGGGAAAAGAGAAGCTGAAGATCTATGTATAGGGGCCAGTTGACCCCTATGTAAGCAAGTGACCGACATGCCTACCTTATGCCCATTCCAGTCCGTGCTCAGGCAAAGACCAGAAGCTTAATGTGCTGGAAAAAGCGAATGGGAAAGAATAAAATTTATGAAGATATGGCCTAGTAGAGAGTGAGGGTGAGATGTAGGACAGAAAAGAAGGAGATTGGTTAAGGCTGCTTTGGAAAACGAGCAGGCAGTGACCACCCCCCACTCCCCAGCCTGCATCTGTGATAGCTCTCTGCCCAGCCTATAAAACTTTTTGTTGAGGTTTGAGTGGCAGCTCTTGTTTTGAACAATTGCAAGACATCTTTCTTTCTTTTAAGATTTTATTTATTGACAGAGAGAAACACAGTCAGAGAGGGAACACAAGCAGGGGGAGTGAGAGAGGGAGAAGCAGGCTTCCCGCCGATCAGGGAGCCTGATGTGGGGCTCGACCCCAGGACCCCTGCAAGCTTTCTTCTAGTCAGTGTGTAATGTATCTTTTTCTATATCTTAAATCCTTTCTTTGTTTTAAATGTATCTTAGAAACAGCATAGTTACATTTTGAGACAATCTCTGTCTCTTAACTGGAATTTTTAGAACCTTAAGGATATAAATGGTTTAAATTAACTTGTCCCAGATTTGGCATGTTGGGCCCCCTTCTCTTGTGCCCATTTGATGTGTCCTTGTCACTGCTTGAGCACCTTTCCGGCATCACCTGTGTTCCAGTACTCTCCTGGCCAGGTCCTGAGAGTAGCCATTTCCCCCCAAGGATCCCTGGTTCTTTTTAATAGAGAATGGTATGTAGAAATTTTAGGTTGATTATACTTGTAGAAGGTTGAAATATGCATAAAGATATTTGTCAAAGCACCATCTGCAATATGCTAAAAAATACTCCACTGTAATGGTTATCTTTGGGTGGTAAAATGAGAGATGTGTAACCGTACGTTCACTGCTATGCTGGGCGTTGCAGCAGACTCACAAGAAACTGAACTCACAAGAAACCTTTACTCATGTAGCTGGTAATCTGGCTAAAAAGTGCAGATTACATGAAAAATAATCAGTGAGCAATGCCATACATTACATGAATTTTAAAGTAGGCTATATTAAGAGAGTGAGCAGTAGGGCTGGAAACTTGGATGACATTTTTTGAAAAATCTTTCAGCAAGATTTTGGAGCATGGCTAAAGCTTGAGTTGGGGAGTTGGAGCTTTCTAGGTAGAACACAACATGAAGAGGTACAATACAATCTGAATACGTAAAATCACTGGGGTGCTTATTTAGACATAGACAATCATGCTGGAGGCTCTTAAAATAATGGAGCAGGAACCTACACTGTAGAGCTGGATGGACCTCTGTGAGGCTCTTCATGTTTGTAACAAGGCTTCAAAGGTTGTGGGATGGTCTAGGACACAGCAGTACTCAATAAATACTAGCAGCTGTCATTTTTACTAGTACTAATAAAACTAACAGGAGATTAAGCGTGACAGAATAGTCTGATGGTGAACCATTGTTTTCTTCTGAAAATAGTACTAACATATGTATTCATAGTCATTTTTCCTAGTGGTTGTGGAGGGTAAAAAAGAGGGGAGGAAGAAAAACGTTTTAGCTCTTAATAAATATGTTCCACAGAGTGATGAGCCTTTTGGGAGGAGAAACTCTCCTGTTGTTACTTTTATGTCCTGTGATTAGCACATTATATGAGGGGGAAGGGTGGTGAGCTAGGCACCAGATCTAGTTAAGCCAATGAAAGGTAAAGAGAAGATTGTTTAGATTAGTCCTGAAGTAACTATTGAATGGTAGTGTTGCCTGGATGAGGCTGACGATGGACTGGGCAGAATATAAGAGATTGAAAGACAGGACACTCATTGGAGTAGGATGATAGCTCCTTGGATACATGGAATGAGAGAATAGTAAAGGGGGATGTCATTTTAAAAAGTTGTGATTGCTGTCTTTTCCGGAATGCCTTCTCTGTACCACGTGCATTGGGGGTTACTTCACACTGAAGTCATGTTAGATGGAGCAGAGCTAGTGACTTGTCTCCAGGCGCACAGTCGGGAAGTATTAGAGCTGGGATGTGAGCTGTGCACTTAAAAAGCCAGTGCTGGTGTCAGTCATCCTTCCAGGAACCCTTGCCTATAACTCCACCATCCGCACACACTCTCTTAGACCTAGGCTAGCTTGCTGACCCTTCTGTTTTCCCATGACAGCCCGTTTGCAGCTGCATTTACTTAAGGAGTTATCATTACAGCATACCTTTGGATTTAGGGACTTCGTCTTCTCTGATCCAGCTGCTCCTTCAATCACTTAAGAGTTATAGGCATCAGGCTCAGATGTGGAGAATCACAGGGCAGCCCTGGTGTACCAGGGGGGCTCCGGCCCATGAGTGCAGGCCCAGCACTCGAATGGGCCAAAGTGTCGGGGGTCTGGACACATGCCCCTGGCAAATGCAAATGTTCTGTTCTCCTTTATATGTTTGTCTCATCTACTACCCATCTTATAATTCAACTTAGAGTTCCAACACAGCAACCAGTGCATATTTATATTTAATTCATTCATAGTATCTTTAAACCGTAGGTCCTCTGCTGTACCACTTTGAAAATTTGGCAAATGAGCTTTCTATAGAATTGAGTTACGAAGATATAAAAAATGTCGTTCTGCAGTATGGATTCCAGGTGGAGGTAAGGATGGAATGACGTTTTCCTTCTAGCACTCTTAGGAATGGGACTCTTAGTAAAGTTCCCAACTTTACCTCTTTTTTTTTAAAGATTTTATTTATTTATTTGACAGAAACACAGCTAGTGAGGGAACACAAGCAGGGGAAGTGAGAGAGGGAGAAGCAGGCCTCCTGCCAAGCAGGGAGCCCGATGCGGGGCTCGATCCTGGGACTCATGACCTGAGCTGAAGGCAGATGCTTAACAGCTGAGCCACCCAGGCGCCCCCCAGCTTTACCTCTTAATCTCAATACATAGCTTTTAGAATTATTCAGATTTGGCATAACGTGTATGTAAGTGGAAAACTGTAATCTGGTGTCATTAGTCGGCTTTCGGTGCACGGCCGCTTACCGTTGTCACAGTATGGGCTGTGGCGGGCAGGCAGACACGGCGTCTACAGGAGCAGTCGGGGCGGGGAGGGCAGTGATGCCGTTTGCCGTGTGCACCTCTGCAGTGTTCAGTCTTTCTTATCATGAGATTATAAGGTTTTATGATACTTTGACTTGTGTTATAGTTGTGTGTTTATTTCAGACCATTTCATTCATTAAAAAGTAAACAGCAGATTTGTTCTTACAGACGAAGGGAAGCACTGTAACAGAGCCATGTAGCGCACCAGCTCTTCTTAGTGGTGTGACCATGAGCATTGTTCCTTGTGAAGTGCGATCACTAATAATGCCAGCCTTAAGGGGGTATTTGTATGTAATAAGTAAATTAAGAAACAGAGGCTGTCTGCAATAGCACCCTGTCACAAATACTCAGTATTTGCATTATCATTGTGGTCATCATCATCGTTATGATTACTGTTTGCATTCCAGGTGGAAAAAGAATCTGTCTTGTCAACATATACTGTGAACGATCTCTCCATGATGAAATACTACTATGAATGTGTCTTGTTTGTGGTTCGTAAACCACAGTAATGTTCTCAAGTGGTATCAGCAGGAAAAGAGTTTGATAAGAGCAAATGCTGAAATAAACAACTCAAAGTCAGCTATCCCAGTGACAGGACACAACCTCAAATCAGTGGTGCCTTCTTATTCCTTACAAAATTTAGAAATAGCGTCTATTTTCTTAATATGTCTATCGCTTTTTCAGAAATATACTATGCCATGCATATTTGTACTACAGAAGTAAAAATGGAGGAAATGTCTTCAAGTATACTTTTTCCTTGAAGCCCAGAATTGTCTTTCAGTAGAAAAAAACTTTATCTCCAGTGGTCTTCATGAAGCTGTCTGTCGCAGGTCTGCCATATTAACGACTACTAGTATTGAAGTCCCCCCAATCTTTTGTGTGCATTGCACATGTTATTTTTAGAAGAGTCTGAAGATCCTCTGTCACATTCAGCATCTGGAATTGGGACTTCTGTTTGCTTTGGACCTAAGCAATGCATACATAAAATGTGTGTCTGTCCTTTTATCATTCAAATTATCTTTTTCTAGCTCAGCTGAATTTAGAGAAGTATCAACCATTTCATTATTATGAAATGCTGAATTTAATAAGATCACAGGCCAGTAAAATGCATTTAAGCATTCAAGTAACTGAGAAATTAGTCTTTTGGGCACGCTAACCTGAACATTATTTGAAAGCATACTCATCATGAATCACTCTGAAACGTATGAAATCTCAACACTCTTTTAAGTGAGGCACAAAAGCCTCTATTCAAGGTACTGCTCAGAAAATGGGGAAATAAGATTAAAATCTCCCCATTTGAAACATATGATTTTAAACTAGAAGTGAATACAGACTGTCAGTGAATGTTTACAATAATGTCTTTTCTTTAAATTACCTGGATCACAAAAGCAAGCACTTTTTTTTTTTTTTTTTTTTTCAGTTTTCATGATGGTATTACCGGGGGGGAAATTCTGAATATGAAATTCAGGGATAATTTACTGCCCGTGGTCTGTGTCTTCAGTATTGTAAGCAGCAGCCATTCATGTAATTTCAGATTAACACCAATTTTGTTCCCTCACAGCTGGAGTTAAAACAGTATATGCTGCTTTAAATTTCTACCTCTAGCAGATCTTTTCTATTGGAGGGAGTTTTCCTTTGTATATTTTTTTTAATGTTTATTATTTTGTTTCTAGTAGCTTGGAAAGCAGAGATGACTAATGTTTTAACCTTTTCTTGGGAGAAGGAAGTACTCTTGTTGGATATTTTCACAGGTGATTATGATGGCATTAAATGACCTGTGTGGCAATTTGAATTAGATAGACTTAATCTCAATAATGTGCTGTAGGATTAATGTCACGTTCTAATAGGAAATCTTACTCGTAAATCTTTGGGCCTTTTTTGTTCATCAGTTTGGGGGAATCTGCGCAGTTTAGCCTCTTACTAGTAGGAGCTTTTCCGTGGACAGTGAGGAAGCTCTTGTGGCCTTTGCTCCTTTTACGCAGGAAAGGGCTCTGTGAAGTTTATTTGCTAAATTCTGGAGGCCTGTAGCCTCTTGTTTTAACAAACAAAAAGACAAAACCTATTTTTTTGTGTCTCGCCCCAACCCCGGTACTTGGCAGCTGTTCAGTTATTAGAATTCTTATTAACTACCACATGAATGAATTTTCAATTAATTGGTAGGGGGAAAAAATCCAAATCTGTTTTGGTTTGTTTAAGGAAAAAAAGCTTAAAAGGATTCTAAGTATTTAAAAAAGTCCTTTGAAAGGAATGCATGCTATTTTTGAGTAATGTAGAAAAGCTTTTTATTCACTGACTGGTATTCACTTTTTTACTTTTATCAGAACAAATGATCTTGTTTTTCTCATAGAGCCAAAAATATGTTGATAGCAGGGAGTTGGCTTTATTACTTAAAATTTTGGCTATCGGGTTTTATTCTTTAATAATGTTACTTATATTTCTAAATTATAGCTTATCTTTTAGTTAACTCTGAAATCAGTTATTTCATTTGCTTTTTAATTTCTCCTATCATGACTACTGTTTTTCAAATATTCTACACAAATTTGCATCACTTTTTTCCTCATTACTTTTGTAGTTAATATTTTCTAAACTTGAAAATTGTGGTATCAATCAATAATAGAAGTGTCACTGGAGGATTTAATTTTATATATTGTATGTGTAGTCCTAGCTACTAAAGTATGTAAGCCTTAAAATTTTTTGTTCTTTTTCCTTATATTAGCTCTATATACAAATGTTTTCATAAAAGCAGGAGGAGATAGGTCACTGTGCTTGCTTTTCCTTCCCCCTCCCCATATTCGGAAGTGGTACAGGTTAGAATGTTTTAATCAAGTGAGCAGGATGGGAAATGTACAATATAAAGAGAAGCTGTATAAATCACAGTATAAAATTATGAAGTTTGGGAACTGTAAAATGTACTGTACTTATGTAATTCTCATTCTAAAAATTGCCACAAAGTCTGAATTGGAAGCTTCATGTCTGCATGAAATTTCCTATATTTTTAATGTGTATGATGGACTTAATTTTTCTTGAATATTAAAGTCTGCTAATTGCTACAAAACAGTATTTGCTTGGTTGTTTCCATCTAAGAAAGTAGTAGCTGTAGATGTGGGAATGTGAATTATTAATCCTTAGATGAGCATATTCTTCTATGCTTCTAGAAAGTCAGTAATAAGAGTACTTTTGTCTTTGAGTACGGTAGGCCTTATACTACTTAATCTTGGCCTTTGGTTTTGTTAAAATAATAGAAAAATAATGCTAAAGGATACCACTACAAGAGAGTTCCAGGACCAGCCATTAGTAGCAGAAGCTCTGGACTTGGCACTTCCTCTGGGGTTGTTTCCCCGAACTGTTGTTGTGATCTCAGGCAAGACGCTCTAAGTGTGTTACCTCATCTGTAAGAGGATTGATACCACTTATTTCAAAAGGTTTTAGGCGGTCATGTGCTGCTGCGTGCAGTATTATATGTGAAAGCCCCTGGTAGACAATCTGATTTCACTCTGTGTTAACTGCCGTATAGTGATAGAAAAAGATGAAGATTAGTCACAAGACATTACTTTTAATGTTACGGTGAAAAAACGTTTCGGTGGAATCCTGGGGGGATTCAAAGATGACAGGTACGTATGTATACATTTTTGAATATTGAAGTTTGGTGGGAATTGTAAAGAAATAAAATGGTAAGTAACGGGAGAGAAGGCACAAGCAAAACTTAATGGAGGGTTACTCTCACTTGTAGAAACATCCTAGTACCCGCCTCTTACTTGTTGGATTATTTCCCTTCAGTAGAGACACAGAAGTAGAATCATTTAGCCAGCAAAAATCACGTGCGTTTTCAGTCAAATCGCCTTTCAACACGGTGAACATTTTACATGCCACTGACAGTGTTTTTAGAATAACTTTACATCCATTCTCTGGCCAGTACTAGATTTTGCTAAACTTGTCACTTTTGTCCGTATGATAGAAAAAAGTGTCTACTTTTAATATTCACCTCTTTAACTGTTATGTAAACTGAGCAATTTACATAAGTGTAATGCCCAAAGAGAGGTATTTGTAATCTGCCAGTCTGTAGGTTTTCAGCTGGTATACCAGACAGGTCACCGGCAACAATCCAAAAGTTAGTAAAAACGTATTGAGCTTCATCAAAGGGAGGACCGGCCAGTCTCCAACACTGCTCTGAGTTCTAGCTACGGGTCAGAAGGACCTGCTTTTGCTTCTGGTTTTACTCCGCTGGCAGAGGCTGAATGGCTGCAGCCCATCGGACCCCACTAGGTTTCAACGTAGCCAACCAGGGATCTAGGCCCAGGAGTTCAGCTAATGTCTGTGAGTCAGAAGCCCCAGTGAGCCAACGGTTTTGCTTTAGGTGGCAGAGTGGGGCATTAAGTTTACCCCCAAAGGAATAGCTGCCATTTTCTCATAGCACAAAAAGCTGCTGGCGCCAGGTCAGCTACACTCTTGAATATGCTATTTTGGCTTGCTGGGTCCTTTTCACCTTGTCAGTCATCAAGTCCAAGTTGACCCCCCTCCAAATGAGGATGTCAAACCAAGGAAGCATTCAGTCTCAAAAGCTTATTAGTAGCAGATTAATAACTTGCTTCTTTTGTACAAAGGTGTCTTTGGTGATGGTCAGGCACTTGGTTCTGTTGTCATAGCTGGCTCTGCCTGGGAGAACTAGGCAGCCATTAACTCTGGAGGCTGTGCTTTCTCTCCTGCAGCTCAGTATGATCTCTGCCGGACCGTCCAGGAAGGGACGGCCCGTGACGGGGACACTTAAGTGGAAGGAAAAGCGCAGGCAAATAATACATCACATCCATGATACATGTTCTGAATTAGCCCAAAGGCCCTCAGTGACAGATTACTTTTCAGGTGTCTGCCTCCTTGGTAAAAACAAAACAAAACAGTGTTGTTGTTTTTTTTCCCCAGGCCTGAACATAGTAATTACAGAGGCTTTCCCCGGCAGGTTCGTGGAACAAAGCTGGCCTCCCTGGACCACACCTGCCGCACTGCAGTCTCTAGCGGGGCTTGGAGTCAAGAACGCAGGCTCTCAGTCCCAGCTGCAGTCCTAGCCCAGCGCCTCTTGGTCAGGGGCTTCGGGAGGAGCCTGCCTTCCTCACATGCCTCTGCTGAGACCCGCTAATCGGAGGGAAAGGGGGAAACTTGAAGACACATTTCTACTCAGTACTTTTTCCACTCCTAGGTCGTCGTCCTCCTTTTCCGTCCATCCCCCCCGCCCCCGGTCTGGACTTCCCTTAGCAAGGAAACCACTACCATGGCTGTGCAGCCCCAGCTGACCCCTGACCGGTGTGCTGTTCCACGGATGAAAATGGAGCAGCTACCTGGGAGTTATCTGGTTTAGCCTCTTGCTCATTGAAGCGATCACAGGTTTGACTCTTTCATTTTGGCTTCTTGTATTCACCTGCTGTTCCAACACTTAGTTAGCAACCAGCTCTCCCTGGCCCAGATGAGCTGCTAACAGATTCACACCTTCCTTCCCACCACAAGCTGTGTCCAAACTATCAGTTGAATTCAAGTGTCTTCTTCCCCTAGAGGATGACAGAACCAAGAAGTTTAACACGTGCATTAGGGGCTACAGCACAGCGGCCGGGAGACCAAGTTACCTCCAGCTGGGAAGCAGGGACAGGCTGGGCCACAGGGACAGTGGCAGGAAGTGGTGGGAAGGAAACCTGCAATGACTCGACTCTCAAGTTAATGCCCAAGCACGGCTGCCGTGTCCTCCCCCGGGAGTTTCCAGCATCCAGCGCGTGCCCAGCCCCAGGCCCTTTACTGGGTGCTCACGGACATGCCACTGTGCGATCAGGCCAGTCTTCTAGCTTTGGCCACCCTGGCGTCCACGCGTGGCTGTGGCAAGACTTCGCACTGGTTTCTTCCTCACTTTCGAGGGGCCACCTACGCTCAGTTCAATCAAGCGGCCACCTGTTTTGAGGTCCTCTATACTGAATAGCAGATTCCTTATCGCTGATATCAAGCTCAGTTGAGGACTCTGTTCTTAGGAGCTGCAGCCTCATTGCCTTCTGGCTGGGGCTCAGGGCTTGCTGCTCTATGGTGATGACATCCCTCTCCCTTCCCGCCAGAAGAGTGAGCAAATCTGGGTGCCATACCTCAAACCCACCTCTAGCTGTTCGACATCAGTAAGAGGACGCAAGGGGTCTCATTACTTTTCTGCCATATTAACCATGTAGGCAAGAGCATTTGCTGCTTGTATCCTAGGAAGTCTTCAAATTCCTGAACTGTCCTGTAGGGCATTGTTCTTCCGAATCTGGAATGCCACGTCTGTCAGCATCCCAGACTTGTCAACAAACTGTTGAGTCTGGGGTTTGTTCTTACCCGGCTGATGAGTGAATAAGTTAGCCTATTAGTTTCATGCACGTTGCCAGAAGATAGAAGTTACACAAAAGTGGAGTTCCTGTGTTCCCTTCACCCAACTTTTACCCCAAAATAACATTTCACATAACTTTAAGACAGTAATCAAAACCATGAAATGGACATTGGCATGATTCTGTTACTGAGCTATAGATTCTGAAGCATGCCAGTTTTTGCAAGTGCTGATGAAAAAATCCTACTTTTAAACTTTCTATTTCTAAAATAGGTTTCTTATTGACAGTATGTACCTAGGTCTTGCCTTTTTATTCATTCTGATCATCCTTTTTTATTTTCTAATTGGGTATTAAAACCGTTTACATTTTAAAGTAATTATTGATATTTTGCTAGTTTTTCTACTTGTTCCATTTCTTCCTTTTTCCCCTTCCTCACTGATTTCTGGACTATTTTCTTGATTTCATCTCCACTTATTAGTTACAGCTGTTTACAAAAAGAAGTTTCAGTGTTTTCCTTAGGGTTTCCAAGATACATTGTTAGCTTGTCACAGTCCACCTTAAAAGTATCATACCCCTGAGTGTTTTGCACGCACATTAGATGGCTTGTTCCGTTCCACAATTCCTGGATCCTCTGTTTGGGTATTCGTTTTTTAATTTTTATTTAGTTTTTACTATTTTTATTTTCTTCTTTATGTTTCCTTATCTTCAAGTTCCTTGAATCTTTCATCTGTGTCCATTCTAATAATGAGCCTGTTAAGAATTTTTGTTATGCTTTTTCTTTCAAGCTTTTCCACTTAACTTTATAATTTCTAACTCCCTGCTGAAGTTCCCCGTGTGCCAATGCATGCTGCTCACCATTCCCACCATATCCTTTAATGTTACAGGAATTTGATGATAAAGACTGATAACCCCAATATCCTGCTCACCTATTGCTTTCTTCCCGAGTCTTATAGTATTGAAGTCTATCTGTGGTGTAGAAAAACAACAGAGACAGACAGTATAGATGTCTCGGTATAAATACATGCCTAGTAGGCTGGTATGGGAGACTGAGTCAGTCTTGCAAGAAGGTGAGTTGGGTTTGCATTTTATCAGTAAGCAGTGCATCATGGGCTTCAGCCTCTGCTTACCTTGTGCTTAGAGTAGAGGACAGGGTGCCAGACATTTTCCCCCAGTGTTGTTGCACTCTCTCCAGCATTCAGCTGTGTCTGCGTGCTTGTGCCACAGAGGAATTTTTGCTACGTGCTCCTACCTCCACCCCCAGGGTAGACCACTGCTCCTTGTGAGTCTGTGCTCAGTTCATGGTAGGGAAATGGGAATTCTTGTCTTAGTGTAGCCCCAGTCTTAGGAAGGCTGTGTCACCTAGGCCTCATAAGTGGGTTTTTCTCAGCATTCACATCTGCCTCCCCATGCATTTGTGGTTGGTCTTGAGCAGGAATTACAGATTTTGGTTTTACTTTTCCTCTAAGGATCTTTGCCCTTGTCCTGAGGCTAAAAGTTTTTCCTACCCCTCCCCTAAGGCAGAGGGGGTTTGCTTCCACTGCTCCCCAGAAAGAAACAATGTCCATCCCTTCCAATCCCTTGCTTTACCCCAAGTCTTTGTCTTGAACAATGAAAGGCCATGAAAAAAAAATCTTATGAGTGCAAACATCCTTTGTGTAAGAGATTTCCAACTATTCCAAACTGAGATGCTAATCCACAACTGCCAAAAAGGAAAAATTACGGCAGATTTCTTAGCTTACGCACCAGCCACTTTGGGGGCAGCTTGTTAAGTGTCTGCCTTCGGCTCAGGTCATGATCCCGGAGTCCCAGGATTGAGTCCTGCATCGGGCTCCCTGCTCAGCAGGAAGTCTGCTTCTCCCTCTCTCACTCTCCCTGCTTGTGTTCCCTCTCTAGCTGTGTTTGTCAAATAAATAAAATCTTAAAAAAAAAAAAAAAAGCCACTTTCGACACAAAACTCCTACATCAAAGTCAAAGGAGAATTTATACCTCACAGCAACAGTATTAGCCAAAGTACTAATTTTGCCCAGTACCCTGAGACAAATTTCAGAATGACACAAGATAGTGCTAGATGACACTTGCACAAGCACTGGGTTGTATTACATGATTTTGTTGTATTACAGTATTTACAGTATTACTTCAGCTTAGGAAAACTTCCTCTTTTTTGATGGGCAAGCAGCAAGTGGGACTGACTTTGCCCTGGGAGAAGATGATACGCTACCATGGTAAGTAAACCTACCCTTTGTTCCAGGAGACAGTCTCTCTCTTCTAAGCCTGTTCACTGTACATAAATCCTTGAAAAGATGATCTAGAATAAAGTCAGCCAGTACCTCTGCTTGTAAAATATGCTGAAATGCAAAAACCACGGAAAATTGCTCCCAACAGAACAGAAGCCAGAAACTTTAAGAATTGTCCTACAGTAAAGAAACCTGTAACCCTGACAATGTATCACCAAAAAATGCACGTGTGTGTATATACATGTGAACCTTGCTTTTCTGACTTAATACATCTTTCCAATTGTTCTGTATCCATACACATAAACGCTTTTACTAAAACCTGCATGTCTGCGCGCGCGCGCACACACACACACACACACACACAATGCAAACAAGTAACATTTAGATTGTTTCTTTTCGGCCTTTTGCTACTTAGCATTATAATTACAATGAATAATAGTCCAGTACATACTGCTTTGTGCCCATTCCCAGTGGATATATTTATACAACTGGTGTAAATTCCTGAGGGTGAGCAGTGAATTTTAAAAATTTTCATAGATGTTGTCAGGCAGCTATCTTAAAAGGTCATACTCTTTTTTTTAAGGTTTTATTTATTTGACAGAGAGAAACACAGAGAGGTAACACAAGCAGGAGGAGTGAGAGAGAAAGAGAAGCAGGCTTCCCGCCGAGCAGGGAGCCTGATGCAGGGCTCAATTCCAGGACCTTGGGATCATGACCTGAGTTGAAGGCAGACGTCGAAGGCGAAGGCAGACACTTAACAACTGAGCCACCCAGGCACCCTAAGAGGTTATACTTTAAAACAAGGTACCTGTTTCTCAATATCCTCCCCAACACAGCCTATTATTAAACATTTTAATGGTGGCCAAGCTGATGTTTAAAACTGCATTAAAATCTTTTGCAACATGCAGTGTCTTTGTTAAGTCTGCTTTGCTCTTCACTATTACAGATGCCTGGGGAAAAAGAAACAGTGCAGGAACTCAGACCTGGTCAGTACCCCAGCCTATTTACTGGGTGGTCTTCACTTTTTCCTTCACTCCACAAACATTGAGAATCTGCATTGTGTCAGGAATAAGGCTTGATCTTGGGGATTCAAAGGTCAGAGGTCACTGTTTTTCCCACGCAGACGAAAGCTGTCAAACAAGTAATTACAAAACAATCACAACAACAAGCAATTAGCTAATTCTAAGAACTGAGGTCACCATCATAAGGGACAGGTACAGGGTACTCTGAGCAGTAGGAAGATGTTGACTTAAGACTTTCTTAAAGAGGGCACCTGGGTGGCTCAGCTCAGGTCATGATCTCAGGGTCCTGGGATCGAGGCCCGCATTGGGCTCTCTGCTTGGCAGGGAGCCTGCTTCCTCCTCTCTCTCTGCCTGCCTCTCTGCCTACTTGTGATCTCTCTCTCTGTCGAAAAAATAAATAAAATCTTAAAAAAAAAAAAAAAAAAAAAAGACCTTCTTAAAGAAATGGTTATTTGAGCTGAGACCTGAAGGAAGGAAAGAACTTATCAAATACATAAACAGATGGCAATCAAGAATCTATACATTTTTCAAGTGTTCCTGCTATAATCACCATTTACTTGTACCTTAATTAGTGTGAACAGTAAAACTGGTATTTTTCCAGTCTGTAAGGAAATTTACACAATTTTCTTTATACTGGTTGAGTTCTTATAGATTAAGATCAGGCATGTCATAGTCAGTGGTTTGAATATTACAAGGTTGATGAATTTCCTTTAGTATATATATTAATACATAGTGTATAATATATATAATGAATAAATACAATTTCCTACAACAAACAAGGAAGCAGGCATATCTGAATTATACAATATAAGTCAAAATCTTACAGGAAAGCATTTTCTGCTTTGAGTCAAGATGGAATAATGGACAATACTCTCTCACCTAAAACAACTAAAACCCCAGACACAATATATAAAACAACTGCCAACGAAGGACAGTGACCAATGAGAGACAGGAAACAAGGTGGACCCTACTCACTGCTTTGAGTCTCCAGGATACCGCCTTAGGAGGGGCCACGCCTAGGCGCGTGCCTGAACTGAGGACGTGATGTTAGCCGTCCAGGGGAACCAAGGCAGCTAGAGTTTGCAGGACAGAGTACCTGAGAGGGGGAAATTACACACAGAGAGCACTCTGGAGATCAGAGTGCAGTGCCTTCCCAGAACATTGGTTTACAGAGTACTGATGAAAGCATGTACGTGAAGTAACTTCCCCGAGGCCAGAGCAAGAAGCACCAAAACAAAGTAAACTTCTAATACCCCGGTATCCAATAAAAAATTACCATGTATACAGACTCAGAGCAAAACAACACCCCATGAGAGGAGAAAGATTAGTCAATGGGAACCAACCTAGAACAGACACAGGTGTTAGAATTAGCAGAGAAGGACAATAAAACAGCATAACTGTTCCATGTGTTCAGAAAGTTCTACAGAGATGGACAGAAGACCTACACTGAACTTCTTGAGATAGTTAAGTACATTGTGTGGGATGAAAAATACAGTGTATGAGATTAACAGCAGAAACAGCATGAGAAAATAAAAGGTTAGTGAGCTTCATATCACAGCAATAGAAACTAGCCAAAACACTAAGGGAAAAAAAGACCACGCTGGCTTTTCTGCTGCCCCAGGCTCAGGGCAGACATGCTCTTGCTTCAGCATATCTGCACTTGTTATAACCTCTGCCTGCCATCACTCACCATAAACACTCATCTCACCCTGGATTTTCCTCAGGTCCCTGCTCGAAAGTCTTCTTATCTGAGAAACCCTTCTTGACCACCTACTGAAACCTCACCCATCCTTATTCTCCAGCACCAGACAGATGTACTTGTTTACTGTCTATCTGCCTTAATGTAAGCTTCACTAGGGGAATCACGAAACAGGGATTGTTGTTTTGTTTACTGTGGTAACTCAAGAATTTTCCCTGGTCCAGAGCAAATGCTATTTTTCAAAGGTTGTGAAGGGCTATAGTCATACTTCTGATAGGAGTATCTGGTTGGATGAATGTTATGACACAGGGGACACAAGACTGCACTATGAGATGCCTGTGAAACATCCAAGCGAAAATGATGAATAGTCATTCATTCAACAAACATGTTCTCAGCGCCCGATACATGCCAGGCACTGTTCTAGGTGCTCGAGTACATCACAAGTGAAAAAAAAAAAGAACCCTACCCTCAAGGAGCTTACTTCCTAGAGGACACAACAGAATAAGTAAGTGAGTCATGTAATAGACTGGAAGGTGATATGTGCTATAGGAAAAAAATCAGGTAAAGGGCATCTCAAGGATCCTGGGCAGTGCTGAGCTGAAATTTTAAATAGAGTGGTCAGGGCTGGACTCATTGAGAAACTAGCATGGGCCTGATGCTCTAGGATGAGGTTTATCTGTTAAATTCACAATAATACCTGCCATGGAGTCCTGAGGATTAAAGGAGATATGTAAAAGGTCTGGCAAATGCATAGTCGCTAAAAAAAGTTTTAAGCCACGTCCCCACCTAAACTGCTGTAGGGCTTTAATCAGTCTGAAACAGGCAAATTTTAAGATAAGCAGAATGTTAGTGAGTGTGCATCCCTTCTTCACCAGGAAGACACAAACAGAAAAGTCACCTTTGTTGCTTTGCTGTTAGTAATGATGAGTTCTGAGTCATTATGCATAAGAACTGCTGGAGAAAGAAATCAAGAGTTGCTTATATAAAACTGTAGGACAGAAAGATGATCCTACTGGGTCAATATTAAAGTGCATCTGAATGAGGTGAGGATGGGAGTGAAGGGTTGTAAGATTTCTGTCTTACATGAAGTGGTACAGTATTAACTTGAGGTAAATTGTGGAAACTTAAAGATGTATATTGCAATCCTTAGCGCAACCACTGAAAATTCATACAAAGAGGTGTTTAATTTCATAGAGTAAATTAAAATTAAAATCCAAACAACACTCAATTAATCCAAAAGAGGTCTGGAAAGGAGGTACAAAGTAAAAAAAGAAAGAGAATGGACAGAAAATAAATAGTAAAAGACTAGACCTAAATCCAGTCATCTCAATAATTTCCATCAATGGTTAAAGCACTAAACATTCCAATTAAAATACAGAAATTGTCAGAATGTCAGAAAAGCAAGATCCAACTATATATGTTGTCTCCAAGAGAAACACTAAATATAAAGAGACAGATAAAGTCAAAGTAAATGGATGGGGAAAAAAAAAAAGATGTACTGTGCAAATGGTAAGCACAAGAGGGCTGGAGCTGCTATAATATCAAAGACAGACGACTTCAAAATGAAGAGCATTTCCAGAGATAAAGAGGGATATTTCCTAAGAACAAAGGGTTAATATGGCAGTGACATAACAATCATAATATATGTGTGCCTAATAATGGAGCTTCAAAATACAAAAACTGACAGACCTAAAAGGAGAAACAGAAAAATCTATTGTCCTAACTGGATTTTTTAACACCATTTCTTAGCAATTCATGGAACATTAAACCAAAAAACTCCCCCCAAACAAAAAAACCCCAAATGTGTAGACACATACCTGAGAAACACTACCAACCACCTTGACCTAAGTGACACTGAGAGAGCACTATGCCGAACACCTGCAGGATATCATGTTCGGGCACCTGGGTGGCTCAGTTGGTTGGGCGACTGCCTTCAGCTCAGGTCATGATCTCAGGGTCCTGGGATCGAGGCCCACATCGGGCTCTCTGCTCAGCAGGGAGCCTGCTTCTTCCTCTTGCTCTGCCTGCCTCTCTGTCTACTTGTGATCTCTCTCTCTGTCAAATAAATAAATAAAATCTTTTTTTTTAAAAAAAGGATATCATGTTCTTTCCAAGAACACACACGTTGCATGTACCATGATAATTCATATGCTGGGTCATAAAATAAATCTCCATAAATTTAAGAGAGTTATAATCACACAGATAATGAATTAAACTAGAAATCAGTAAGAAAAATATCTAGGAAAACCTCCAGTACGTGAAAAGTTAACACAGTCTATAGGTCAAAAGAAATTAGGGAATGCAATATACAGTGTAGGGAATAGAGTCAATAATTTTGTAATAACTTTCTATGGTAACAGATGGTAACTAGACTTCTGGGGATCATTTCATAATGTATAAAAATATCGAATCATTATGATATACACCTTTAAATAGGATATAGCATATCAATTAGAATTCAATTAAAAAAATCATGAACAAGTATGCTCACTGCACACTGCAAAAATCTGGAAAAACTCAAATGTTTATCAATAGAGTAAATTCATTATGATGGAATATTGTACTCAATAAAAATGAAATAAAATTATATGCACAAAAATATAAAATAAGGAAAATAAAAAAGCAAAGAACTCAATATTTTAAGTAGGCAAAAGATTTGAACATTTTACAAAGAAGAGATACAGACAGGGGTGCCTGGGTGGCTCAGTCGCTTAAGCGGCTGCCTTCAGCTCAGGTCATGACCCCAGGGTCCTGGGATCAGTTCTACATCAGACTCCCTGCTCAGCGGGGAGTCTGCTTCTCCATCTCACTTCCCCCTCTTTGTAATCTCTCTCTCACCTTCTCTCAGAAATAAATTATTAAAAAAAAAAGAAGAAGCGGGGCGTCTGGGTGGCTCAGTTGGTTGGGCGACTGCCTTTGGCTCAGGTCATGATCCTGGAGACCTGGGATCGAGCCCCACATCGGGCTCCCTGCTCGGCGGGAAGCCTGCTTCTCCCTTTCTCACTCCCCCTGCTTGTGTTCCCTCTCTGGCCGTGTTTCTCTCTGTCAAATAAATAAATAAAATCTTAAAAAAAAAAAAAGAGATAAGATAGCAAATAAACCATCATTAGTCAACATCAATAATCATTAGGGAAATGTAAATTAAAACTATAATAAGATACACGAGATACCTATTTAGAAAGACTAAAACTAAAGTCTGAGCAAACAACTGTTGGAGTACACGCACAGGAACTGGAGCTCTCATACACCGCTGATGGGAAAGCAAAATGGTATATAACCACATTTCGCAATTTGCTAGAAAGTTAAAGACACCTACCACATGGTCCAGCCATTCTACTCCTAGGTATGTACAAAAGAGAAAAGAAATCTTGTGTCCCTTAGAAGCCTTACAACAAATGTTCTCAGCAGCTTAATCTGCATAGCCCCAAACTGGAAGCAACCTACGTGCCCATCAGGTGAATGGGGAAACAAATTGGGATACAGCCACACTCAGAAGTACTGAATAATAAAAAGGAATGAACATGTGATAACGTGAATGAATCTCAAAATAACTGTGCTGAAGAAGCCAAACAAGAGCAGTATATACTGTGATTCCATTTATACAAAACTCAAGAAAATGCAAATTAATCTAGAATGACAGAAAGCAAAGCAGTAGTTACATTCCCCTGGAAGGAACCAGGGGAGGAGAGAGAAATCACAAAAGGGCAAATGGAAACTTTTGGAGGTTATGGAGGTGTGTATTATCTTAACTGTGGCTATGGTTTCACAGGAATATATATGTCAAAATTCAGCAAAGTAAACACTTTAATATATGCGTTTTATGTCAATTAGGGCTCCATAAAGTGTTAAAAAAAACACATTAACACCAAAAGTGTTATTTAGGAGCACAAATACAGATGAAAAAATTACAAAAGTAAAAGCAAAAGGACAGTTAATTCAAAATTCAAAACAGCAATTACCTGGAGTGGAGGAATGAGTCACCAGTGGGAGAAGTACGTAGGGACCTTGTCATGTTCTGGGCCAAGGAATATTCTATATATAAAACTGGGTGCCGGGCATCTTACTATCGTTCCTTTGTGTTTTGCAACCTTTTATATATATGATGTATTTCACAATTTAGAAAAACAGAGTCTGTGATGAAGACCACCAAGGAATGGACCTCTGTTAGCTAACGTCCACTTTTATCATTTTTGGGAAGGACACCCTCAAAACCTTTCAAATAAAAGTAACGTTATTCATATCTGATCTGTGTGATCTGCTCTTTGAGACTGATAGGTTGTCAATTTCAAAGCAGAAGGAATGGAAAGATCAAGCAGAAAAGTTGTTTAATACCCTAACTTAGGGGCGCCTGGGTGGCTCACTTGGTTAAGCGACTGCCTTCAGCTATGGTCATGATCCTGGAGACCTGGGATCGAGCCCCACATCGGGCTCCCTGCTCAGCAGGAAGCCTGCTTCTCCCTCTCTCACTCCCCCTGCTTGTGTTCCCTCTCTGGCTGTATTTCTGTCTGTCAAATAAATAAATAAAATCTTAAAAAAAAATACCCTAACTTAAATTTCTGTGCCTATTAAGTCATTGCCTATCTTCTCACAACCTTCGCATGGAGTAAATATATAGGTTAAGTACTTACCAGTTAGAGAACATTTATCTTCCTTGCACTTTCTCTAGATCATGTAGCTATCTTCCTCATTTTTGTTTACTTGGTTACTATCTTTATCAATCATCAAAAATACCAGCTATAGTAATGTCACTGCGCTCATCCCCCTCACTTCGCTTGATAACAAATTCTGCTCTAAGGAAGGTCTTGGAATCTCACTTCAGATCATCGCAGCGAGTAAGAAGGGAACTCTGGGTGCTTCCCACATAATTTAAGAGCCAAACAAGTCTAGGTTTCAGTTGGAAAAGGAAAGAGCTGTGCTCCAGTCTTGGCTCCGGGATGATCTATTTTGGATGAGCTGCACATGTCTTCTGCAACTTCATCAATGAATTTTTAATCAAAAGGTCTTCAAAGAATGTGGTGCCAATTCACTTTCCACGACAGCCACCGCAAAACACACTCCGCTGGCTTTTGTTCTGCTAGGTTTTTGCGTGTTGCTTTTAGCGAGTTGCCTCAGCCCCCACCCCTGCAGAGCAGTCCGCCTGAAGTGTTCATTTAATGTGGCGCTTGTGCCTCTCAACACTAGTTTGCCCGAACTCTGCACCTCCTGGAGGCAATTTTGACCTCCTGGAAGCGTCCCTGAGGCCACTGACTCGAGGAAGGGAATATTAACAAATCCATGCTAAAGGTCTTAAACCTACACGGCTTTACCAAGCTCGGAATTTGCACAGCCTCTCCCCAGCCCCGGGAAAACAAGGTCACGCCCCTCCGAGGACCACGCCGCTGCGCCTTTAATAAAGCGGCAGCCGTCTTCCCGCCTCCCCCCGGGGCGCGCACTTCCGGCCGCGGGGACGTTCGGGAGCGCGCCCCGCGAGTCTCCACCAACCGGCGGCTCCGCCAGGCCGGCGCGAGTACGCGCGCGCACATTTGTGCGCAGGTTCGAATCTCCACCGCTTCGCGGTAGCTCCCCAACGTCCGGCAGTATCTCGGCAGCAGTGAGGGTAGCGCGCGGAGGCCGCGCCGGGCTCGGCCGCCCCGCCCCCTCCACCCGCCCCACCTGCCCGCCGCCTGCTCGCCCGGGGCAGGTCCTCGCCCTCGCTCGCGCCCGCCCTCGCCCTCCGCCCCCGGCTTATCCGCGCCGGCTCTCCCGCGCCGGGCGGGCTCCGCCCGAGGCTCCGGGGCCCATGGCCAAGCGGCGTGCGGCTGAGCCGCTGACGTTCCACGTGCCTTGGAAGCGGCTCCTGCTCTGCGACTTTCCCGAGGAGCCGCCGCCGCCGCCGCTCTGGATCCCGCCGCCGGGGGCCTCCCATCCCGGGCAGCTCGTCGGCGTCCCAGAGCTGCCCCGAAAGCGCAAAATCGACGCGGGGGCTATGACTGAGCCTTCAGCTTCTCCCAGCAAGCGCCGCGACGGCCGGGACAACAGCGTTCCGGGCGGCGTGCAGCGTGAGGGCCGAGGCCTGGAGACTGGCGAGCCGCCCCTGCAGCGGCCTGCGGCGCGGCCTCCCGTGCCGCCCCACGGGCCAGGGGAGGAGCCCCGGGGCGTCCGGCCCCCGAGGGGCGGTGGCGACGACGGGGCGGGGCGCACAGAGCCCCGGCGGGGAGACTGGGGGGCAGCACCGCGTCAGGTAGGGACTGGGGGCCGGCTGAGCTCTCCAGAGGCCGGGCGGGGTGAGGGGACGGGGGGCGGGGTGTGTGTGTGTGTCACACTTTACGCAGCCGCTGAGCGCCCCGGGAGGAACAGATTGTCCCGGTCTTGACTCGTGTTCATCTAGAAGCCCCAGAAGGACTCGGACTGTTGGCTCCACAGGAGGGGCCCCAGAGCCCTTGACCTCTTCCTTGACAGCCTTTGGGGAGACTCCTCTGGGCCCAAAGCCCCTGGGGAAACGAGGGGTAAAACAGACCCTCGGGTGAGGTCGGCGTGCGCTTGCGCCTTAAGTGCCTGTCCCGTGTAGGAGGGAAGCAGGAGTGTAGGTCTTGACACACTTGAGCTTTCTGGAACCTTTGACCGTGAACCGAGATAGGTCTGCTCAACGACAAATGGAGAAGGTGCAGCGCGCCTCCCTTGGCTTAACGATGATTTCTTCTAGAACTAGTGATAGATTTTTCTAAAGAGGGTAGCAAATGTGGCCATCAGTTGGATGACCTGTAGAGCATGGTAAGCACTTTCGGCAGAGAGGAAGGATCCCTCCTCCCTGTCTTGGGAAAAGGCATTTAAGAACTCAGTGTTAGATCGGATCCTGTGAAAAAGGATTATTGTTGAAAATTAATTTGGACCCTAAAGTAAAGCATATACTAGGATCATATGTAAGAGTTCTTGTTCTTTGGGAAACGGGCCTGCGCCATCTCTGCACCTAAGATCTGATTTGTCTAGATGTGCGTTGTTCAATATGGCAGCCACTACCCGTTGGACCACTGAAAACTTGAAATGTGACTAGTCCACATGGAGGTGTGCTGTTAGTGTAAAATACACTCTAGATTTCAAAGACCTCAAAAATTTTTATATTGATTACCCATTGAAAGAGCTTGGGTATACCGGATTGAATAAAATGTATAAAAATTTATCGGTTGTAATTTTTTAGTATGGCCACTAGAAAAATTTAAATTATTTACTGGACAGGTTTGGTCTCGACTTAGGAATTCAGGCTGCTTCAGTTCTGGGTTGACTTACCAGAAGCTTTGGAAACAGAAAGACCAAATGTAGGGCTCAGTTCACCAAACTCTTCAAGCACTACATCATAGCATCAATCTCACATTTTTCCGTTGTTTTAAGTGTCTGACACAGAATTTACCAAATGCCTTGCTAGACAAAAAGTGAATTGAGGTTCCTTTGGCAGGACTTCTTGGTGAAAAACACAGTAAAATGAGAATTCGATAGTTGGGAAAGAGTTTTTCCTGTGGTTGGGATAAATTACTTTTCGACAGTAACAATGAACATTTCTGGATGAAATTATAAATTGTAAATATTTCCACCCCCAGTCGTCTTGGAATTTAGAAAACTTGAGGGTTTTTTTTTAGACTTCAGATTGCTTTTCGATGTTCAAAATCTGCTTACTTAAAACCAAATGACAGCACTTGTGTTTTGAAAACAATAATTAGCGTTTACAGTTATATCTTGTATCTTGCCAATGGCAAACCTTTAAAAAAAAAACAATAATAGTCACCCAGACCTATTGATATGGAGATAAGTACTGTGTACTTTGAAAAACTTTTCCTTTTCAGGCCATTTTGGTACCCCCACCCATATGTAAGCTTATCTTTTCGACCAGAACATACTGACTGCAGTATGCTCTAGATTAGTAAGAAAATAAGGAAACTGTAAGCAAAGGAGAATTTTTTGGTGGACTGACACAGACACCTTCTTACAATCCCTTAGTCACACCGGTATCCTTCACAGCAGGGACTACCTCTGGCAGGTCTCTGCTTCCTTGTTCCTGTAGGCCCGTGTCAAGGACTGAGCTTGGCCATAGGTGCATCTTCTTCACTGAGACAATCCCTGTTCTGTTCTTTTGGCAAAAGTCCCGGAATCCTCATGTTTCTTTTGTTGGATTTGTTCATGAGCTTCACTTCTGCAGCTTCTGCAGATGTAAGAGAGGAACGTGTTTTCTCCAGCTCCCTTCTTTCCTGCCTCCAGAGATGGAGGTTTTTTGTTTTAAGGAATTTACAGTGAATTGTAAAGATAACAGGTATAATGAAAACATGGAGAATTTAAAAAGACTTTTCAGTTCATGCAGTAAATGTCTCCCTGGTTCCTGGCACTCAGAATAGTTCCTACCCTCACCCTTGGGATCTCATTTAGGGAAAGTTTCTCAAATAATGTCCTTTCTACATTGAGGATTCAGTTTAGGCTGAATAATGATACCTTTTTTCTGCCTAGACCTCAGAATATTTTTTGAGTTTGTCTCAGATTTTTGTTGTTGGTGTTTTTTAACCAGAGAACTGAACTAAAAGCAAGTATTACTTAATTAAATATTTATGTGTTTTCTCATGATGGTGTCACTTTATGCAGTTTCATTGCTCTGTCTGTGCTGGCCCTCACTTTTAGCTATTTTTAATGGAAAGTAAGCAGAAATGTTTTTTTTCTATTCCTAAGAAGAAAATAGTGACTGATTCATGGGTTTCTTGGAATATTACTAGTATTGAGCAATTATAGTACTAATCCTTAATTTGAAAGAGTCTTGGGAGCACCTGGCTGGCTCAGTTGGTTAAGCATCAGACTCTTGATTTTGGCTCAGGTCATGCTCGCAGGGTTGTAAGATTAAGGCCTGAGTTCGGTTCTGTGCTGGCTATGAAGACTGTTTAAGTTGCTGTCTCTCCCGTTCCCTCTCTCCCTCCCCATGCCCCCCCTTTTTTTTAAGAGCCCTGTGTTTTACCAGTGAGGAAAGGGACTTAGATCCAGGTCAGAGTTAGTGGGTGGTGGTTATTATGCAACTCCAGGTCTAAGTTTGTGCTCTTAGATACTAGGTTACACTGATGTCTTAAATTAAATGATCTTTTTTGGGGCCCTTGTTTGTAAGTAGATAATTTGAGCAGTACATTTGTTCCAAAAGGTGGAGATATTGACCCTTTTTTTTAAAATAAAGATTTTGTTTATTTATTTGACAGAGAGAGAGCGATCACAAGTAAGCAGAGAAAAGAGGAAGCAGGCTCCCCGCCTAGCTGAGAGCCAGATGCAAGCCTCCATCCCAGGACCCTGAGATCATGACCTGAGCCAAAGGCAGAGGTTTTAACCCACTGAGCCACCCAGGCGCCCTTGACCCTTGTTTTTAATCCTCTTTGCTTATCAAAATGAATTTTGGGGGGCATCATTAGAATTACTGCATTTTTTTATCCCAGCGTAAAAAAGTTCCAAAGGCACTCTTGATTCTCTAAGCCTTCGTATCTAAGGCGCGCCACGCCTTACTTCCTGCTGAGATTTCCTAATAGGCTTGCGTGCAGTCCAGTAAAATAACTGGCAGCATGTGGCTATTGAGCATTGAAATGTGGCCAGTATGAATGGTGCTGAAAGTGTAAAATATTCGCCAGATTGTGAAAACTTAGTCTGACAAAAAGAATGTAAAATATCTCATTAATTTTTAAAAAATATTGACATGTTGAAGGGATAATATTTTGGATTTATCAGGTCAAATAAAATATTGTTAAGAGTAATTCCATCTGTTTCTTTTTTACTTCTTAAAATTGCATATGTAGCTTTCATTATTTCTATTGGATAGTGGTGTTACAGCAAGTATGAGCCTAAAGTGAAAACAACCGAGTAGTATAGATACATAAATATTCATCTGAGTAGGGTGTTAACCTTCAAACTGGTCACCTTGGAATCCCATATATAATTCCAGTGCTTTTCCTTGCATAAAGTATTTTTGGGATGCTTTTGAAATTCTGTGCCAGTTTTGAACTTAAGCTTCACATCATAATAACTTGAAACAGGGTGCCTGGGTGGCTCAGGTCAGGACCTTAGGGTCCTGGGATCGAAGCCCGCATCGGGCTCTCTGCTCAACAGGGAGCGTGCTTCCTCCTCTCTGCCTGCCTCTCTACCTGTTTGTGATCTCTCTCCATCAAATAAATAAATAAAATCTTTTAAAAAAAGAATACCTTGAAACAGCCATTTAGAGGAATCTGTTGAATCTTAAAAGGATCAGTACTCACTTGGATTTATCAGTGTTAGTATACTTATTTAAAAGTCTTGCCAAAGGGGCGCCTGGGTGGCTCAGTTGGTTAAGCAACTGCCTTCAGCTCAGGTCAAGATCCCGGAGACCCGGGACCGAGTCCCCACATCGGGCTGCCTGCTCGCAGGAAGCCTGCTTCTCCCTCTCTCACTCCCCCTGCTTGTGTTCCCTCTCTGGCTGTGTTTCTCTCTGTCAAATAAATAAAATCTTTAAAAAAAAAAAAAAAAAAAAAAAGTCTTGTCATGTACTAAATCTTGTATCTTTAATAAAATAATCAGTTTAAGATTTTCTTGCTATTTAGCATGTTTATAGCCTAAAGCTTTTTGATAAGGTGTCAGACTATTTTAACCTATGTAAAGTCAATCCCTTAAAATACCAAACCTCAGGGGAAAGACCAAAAATAAGTTCTAAGGTATGTGCATTTTTTAAAAGAACTGTTTTCCTCACTGAAAGGTGTAAAAAAAAAAAATTAAGACCATTTTCCAACGTTTTCTTTGGTTGAAAAATAGAAGAAAAAATACCAAGAAGAGAAGCTCTTGGAAGAAATTCTTTTAAATTTAAAGTACTAACAATATTTTCACAAATCCATGAATATGAAAATGCACAGATTTGACTGAGTCCATGAAGTTCTTTGATTAGGCAGAATTTAAAGGTGTATTTGTTGAAGATGCAAAGTAAAAGACCACAAAATTTTAACGTGAGTTTGCTTTTAAAAAAAATTTGTTGTCTAAATAAAAGTAACTTTCCATAAACTGTTGATGTACTTTCCTCTTTCTTTTTTCCCTAAAGCTCAATGAAGAATTTTGGAAGTATAACACCTTCCAGTACTGGAGGAATCCTTTACCACCTATTGATCTGGCAGACATCGAAGATGTAATTGAAGATAGCCTGCCAGAAACAACACTTCCGGGCAAGAATGAAGTGGTTGAGATTGACATGGAATCCTGACAGAAGGAGCTAAAGAATAGGTTTTTCTGAATTTGAGGAGACATCTCTTAAATGAATTCAAGTATTCTTAAGGAGAAAAGTTATTTTCCATAATTGATGTGTTACCATTCCCAAACCTGAAAAATGAGGAAACGCCTACAGTCACTACTGAAACTCCCAAAGGGGATTGTCAAGGATATAGTGCAGTTACAAGGGAAGTATTTTATATATGTACTCTTAAAGAAAAATTTATGTTTAGACTCAAAATTTGAAAATACTGATCTTAAGGAATTCTGACAATTTTAGAAGTAGGTGGGGAACACAACTATCCTCTTCTCTGTACCAAAAAGTTAATTTGTGGTACATGAAATGAATATTGTTTTATAATAACTCTTATTAATAAAATGCTTTCTACTACATTGTATTGACTCTTCTTAGTTGAATGGATAACCGACTTAAAACATCTATGCAAACTTAAAATGTGGAAGATTCTTAAAAGTGGTATAGTTTTAAAAGAACTTTCTAAATGTAAAGTAGTGAGAATTTCAATTTGAATAGCATGTTTGCATAGCTTCCAGTGTTTGATATTTGTTTAATTCTACTTTGGGGAATCATAAATGGATAAAGAACAATGAGGAGCAGATAGGTTCTTCCCTCCTCCTTTTCCTAGGTAAGAAGAAAGAAATTTACTTGTATTTTTTAATTTTTTGGTTTTGAATTGTTTTGAAGGCATAGTTTTTATTGCTTATTACTTTAGACTTGTTCTGAACACAGAAAACACTTCAGAAATCCTTACCTGAGCCCCTCTGGAGAGATTCCCATTTAATTGAGATGGGCCTTGGATATAGCTTTTTTTTTTTTTAAGCACCAGTCCTCTTTTTCCCCACTCCTAACGTGTGGACAACTTTGAGAACCATTAGACTAACAGTAGTTTTTCCTGTTTAAAGGAGATAACTAATTTGAGATCAAGCAACTCCTCTTACTTAGCTTTGTTTTTATTTCGTTCTTTCATTGGCTTTGTTACAAGTAAGTTACTGTGTCATTACTATTTCATTGTTAAAGTACGCAGTTTGTATTTGAATTGAATATCAATGATTAAATTAATTAACTTTTGTACTACATCTAGAATCTTGGATTTGTAATTGAGTAACTTGCCCTGTATACTTTTTATTAATGACAGTAGATCCAGAATTGAGAAAGAGTTGATAATTGCCAATGAGAGAGAAAAAATAAAAATAAAAAAACCAATGTTTTGTATATACCTGTAGGATTTAAGTATGGGTTGACATTAATGAGAATATTCTAGAACAGAAGACTTGTACTGTGATTAAGAATTAAGGCTTTGGTGTCAGACATGATTGTGGCTTGTACTGCCACTTTCTACCTATAACATTAAGCAAGTTATTTTTCATCTTCGAGCCCCGGGTTCCTTAATTGTAAAATGAGAAACAATAAATAGTATCTACCTCAGAGAGGCTATGTTTATTGTCAAGCAGTGTACTAAGTACTTTACCCACATCTTTTTAATTCTCATAATAACCTTATTGTAAGTTAAAAAAAAAAAAAGAATAAGTGTGGTTTTTGTAGTTATACTTCCACTTTAAGTTGCCACTAGAAATTTCAGGATAAGAATTGGAATTGAAATAGCAAGGAAGCAGTTAAATTGCTGTGGAAAGAAAAGAAAATGGTAAACTTTCTTCCCCCTTCTATTTGACCTGAGGGTAGGAAGGGGTCCATTTTTGTTCAGTGCTCTTCCTACTGCCCAGAACAGTGCCTGTCACATAGTAGATGGTCAATAAAAATTGTATGAGCAAATAAGTGTTTCTATTGATGGGAAGGTAATGGCAGCCATTTTCTAGGAACATACCACAAAGCTAGGCATTTTACCAAAGATGTGCATACAAAAGATGTGTCATAGGGATCAAGTAATAAAGCATTGGAAATATTAAAACACTGAAAACAATGTAAAAACTAAGACGTGCACCTATTCAACTATAGGAGGTAGTCATTTACTTTAATGAGAAATTTCATAGGATGCTACATTGCAGGTGAGTGAATAGGAGATTCAAAGCATAGCTTAGATGGGTTCTTGGCTGGCTTAGTTGGTAGAGCTATGCAACTCTTGATCTCAGGGTTGTGAGTTCAAGCCCCACCGTGAGTGTTAAAGCTTACTTGAAAAAAAAAACCCTCAATTTTTTTGAGCATTATGTGTCAGCATACAAAACTGAGGAGTAAAGATTCAGGGAAAATATTTGCTATCAATATGTTGAAGGCTGAACATTTTTATATAAGTGTATATGTAGTTTAATGTAAACATTTATAGGATATGAATATGTAAAGATGTATACATATGTATATGTTCGTGTTTGTGTGTGTGTATATATACATACAGAGAGAGAGCAATTTGCAGTAATTCCATCCTTTTTTAAGTTGTATATACTTCACCCAGATTCCCTAATATAGCACCTTACATTAGCACAGTACAAGTATAGAAATGAGAAAATTAATACATATTTCTATAATGCTATTATTAGGACATGGGCAAAGTGACCAGGCAACTCTTAAAGGATATGTCAAAAAATGTACAAAATATGTAGACTTCAAAAATTTTATCTTCTCACTAATACCCTTTTTCTGGCCCAGGTTTCAATCCAGGGTCACATTTTCTATTTAGTTGTAGTATCTCCTCAGTCTCCTTTAAATCAGTTTCTCTGAATTTATTTGCCTTTCATGACCTTAATACTTTTTATAGGATACTGATCAATCCTGGATTTTGGTTTGTCTGAAGTTTCTCAGAATTAGGCATTTTTTGTCAGGAACTCCACAGAAGTGATGTATTCTCAGTGCCTCCCACCAGAAGGCCCTGGATGTCAACTTGTCACTGGTGATGGTAATTTTGATTACTGGGTTAACGTGATGTTGGCCAGGTTTCTCTATGATAAAGTTAACATTTTCTACATAATAATTATCTTCTGGAAGATACTTTGATACTATGTAAATATCCCATTTCTCATCATATTCTGCCCATGAATTTTTAGTGCATGTTGATGATTCTTACATGAAATATTTATTGCTCTGGTGTATGTCTGTGACTTCTTGATTTCCAGTATCCCTCCCACATCTATTAATTGGAATTCTGTAAAGCAAGAGCTTTCTTTTCACCCCCATTTTATTTAGTGATTTATAACAGTATAGATTAATGGGCATATATTTTATTCTATGAATTATAACCTGTTGCTGTCCTCATTTTGTTGTATAAATTATTGCAACAGATTTAGCCATTGGAAGGCCCTCTGAGTGGGCCCTTGTGCCCTTCCTCTTTTTCAACACGTTATTTATTGTGTGAATACTGGTTAACATTGGCAATGCACTTTAGCATTTATAAGGTTAATGGACGGAAATTGTGCCACCTGTGCAATGCTGTGATTTTCACTGAACAGTTTGAACCTGGGCATCCTCTTCAGAGAATGGGGACACTAATAACCACCTCAGAGCAACAAGGGGGGGATGAAATGACATGATGGTTGTGCAGAACCCATAGTGGTCACTAAATATATGTAGCTCTTCCTTAATGGTACATGAAATGCATTTGCCATCTTCCTGATAGATAGGTAGACTATTCGTTATCTCTGACAATACCTGAAACAAGCAAACATTAAGTCACTTTTAAAGAATTTCAGCAATTATATGGAGTCCACAGATGGAAATGGCAGTGTTCTAGCAATTTCTATTTGTTGGCTGCTGTGTCTTTTCTGTGATACAACCTTGTGGTAGAAGGAATTCTAAAATGGGCTCCAAGATTGCCAGACCATGATGTGTCATCCAGTCATTTGATCAAACGCTGATTAAGGTACTACTGTGAGAAATCCTGCAGGCATTAATTAAAGCCCCAAGCCAGTTGACCATAAGATGAAATGATCCATATGGATATGACTTAATCACATGAGCCCTTTAAATATGGTAGAGAGCCCAGAGACAGAAGAAGTCGGTGCAAAATGTGAAAGGGATTCAATATAAAAGCAATTCTGGCTTTGAAGATGAAGGGAGCCATGTGACAAGAAACAGAACAGCCTCCAGAGGCTGAAAGTGAGCCCTGGCAGCCAGCCAACAAAGAAACAGGGACCTCAGTCCTACAACCTCAAGGATCTGTATTTAGCCAACAACTTGAATGAACATGGAAGTGGATTCTTCCCTGGAGCTGTCAGAGGAACACAGCCTGGCTGGCACCTTGATTTCAACTCTGTGGCTCCCTGGAACACAGAACCTTGCCTGTCAAGTGGGACTTCTGACCTCCTGGACTAAACTAATTGGTGTGTGTGCGTGTGTGTGTGCGCGCGCGTGCGTGCACGTGCATGTGCGTGTGTGTGTTTTAAATTGCTAAATTTGTGATAATTTGTTATGCAGCGACAGAAAACTTACATATTATTTTTATGACTTCCATACCTTTTCACACAGATGTTTTGGCACAAACATTGTAACATCTCTACCCTAGTCTTGGAATCATTTCTCCAAACAGCCCTGCTTCTTTTACTGAGAACAGTACTTAGAAATGAAGATCTGGGTGCAAGATGTACTCATTGTACTGAGTATCACTGCTTCAAGACCCTCATAGTTGACAGAACTGGAAAATACATGTGTATACAGCTATATGTATCTTTTCATCTTGTGTCTATATCTGTATATATACTTAATAAATTAATTCATACTCATACTTCTGATCGCAGTCCAACACCACAGTGTTCATTATAAATTCTCTTCTTAATGTTAATTTCTTTGAAAATCAGACCTCATATCCTTTATTTGTGTATGTATGTATGTATTTCCTCAATCCTCAAATACACATAGCACAGTTTAGAAACTGCTAACCTATACTACTATTCCAAACGAGCCTGCTATTGGAGTAGAATATCTGTATATTCTTCTTTTGTATTTAGCATTTGGATATTCAGTTAGCATTGTTTTCTAAAGTTACTTAGGTTGGTTCAGAGTGGTTATGTTACTGTAATACAGTTGGATTCATTTGTTTCTGTTTCTATATCATTTTTGATTCCCCATCTATTTTTTTAGTCTGTAAAACATTTACATGGTTCTATGAGTCAGAACTACATAAAAATGTATAATCAGAGATGTGTCATCCCCCCTAACTCTTCTCCCCCATTTTCATTCCCCTGTTTTTCCTACTTTGTTCCCCTTACTCCTTTGGCATAAATAAACAATTTCATTAGTTTCTGGTTTTTCTACTGTTTTCCTTTTTCACTAATGGGCAGATACTCATATAATTTCTTCCTTATAATGTATAACTCATACAAATTTATAATAAAACTATAATTTTAATTGCATAACAGACAGAAAAATAGCTTACAAAAGAAAAGGTATACATGAGCATAAAAAATAAACATTTCTGCTTAATCGTGATCTCAAATTTTAAACAAGAATCTTTTTCTATATAAATTAGCAAAAGTTGCACATAACGCTTTATTTTTAGTAAAGCCTTTCTGAAAAGCAGCTTGGCAATATGCTTTAAGAGCCTTATCATAATCTTTGAACTAGTTTTCTTTCTGTACCTAAAAATACATCTTAAAAAATCAGAAAACTAGATGCAAATGTACACATCACTTTAAGAGTAAAATATTAGAAATAAAAAATAGCCTAAGAGAATTGATGGATAATTAAAATATGCATGCTAGACTATAATGAGCTCACTAGTGGGTGTTATTAAGTTTTAATGATATAGAAAAGTGCTCAAAAATAAGAAAAATATTAGGATTTTCAGAGCTGATCAAACTCCCATTAATTACAGCTAAAAGTCCAACTAAAAGACACTCGTGGTCACTGAAAACTAAATGAAGGCATTACTGGATAGAGAATGGAAGGTAAATTTAGCAAAGCAACTCATATGGAGTAAAGTTTTACGGTTTTATTTTTCACTCTCCCAGCTTTGAACCAAGAGTGATCACCCGATAGAACCGCTGTGGCCAGCATGGGCCACCTAAACTCGCAGAGAAACCTATCTTTTTGGCCAGAAGACCAGGAAAGGGAGCGCCTTTGAGCAAGAGAAGAGGAATTCTGGGGATGGGAGATCTGGGTAAGTGATCTCATAATTCTATATATAAACTGGTACTGTTCCTGAGCTCATTTCTCTTTTTTTTTTTTTTTTTTTTTTTTAAAGTAGTCTCAAACTGAACTAACCATTCTTCCCAATCCCAGGCTTATTCTTGTTTTTCTTCCTTTTCTTTTCTTTTCCTTTTTTTTTTTTAATTTTATTTATTTGACAGAGAGAGACACAGTGAGAGAGGGAACACAAGCAGTCAAGAAGGGGAAGTGGGAGAAGGAGAAATAGGCTTCCCGCAGAGCAGTGAGCCTGACATGGCCTTGATCCCAGGAACCTGAGATCATGACCTGAGCCTAAGGCAGACTCTTAACGATTGAGCCACTCAGGCATCTAGGGCTCATTCTTGAGGGACATATGCATGGGACAGATTGACAGCCATGTAGCAAAGACTTTGAGAAATAAAATAAAATAAAATATAAACCTATGCTCAAATCCCTTACTAATGTCTGAGTGATGCATACATGGGACAGGCCTAAAGCAATATAGCCAAGAGTTTGAAGACTTGGGCCTTGGAACCATGCCCATGGAGGAAGAGACAGTATTTATGGTACAAAACTAAGGGTTGATGAGGGAAAAAAAGAATCAATATCCTCTAGAAGGTTTTAACAAGACCTGTAGTCTCAAAGTAATATTCAGGACACAAACCAAAACACTTGACATTGAAAGAATTTAAAGAAAAAAAAATGTGGCCAGTTTTAAAGGAAAAGACAATAGTCAACATGCAAACCATCATGAAAATGTAACCAGTTTTCAAAGACAACAGATGTCAATTCCAAGATGACCCAAATATTAGACTTACTACAAATTTTATTTTATTTTATTTTTAAAGATTCTATATTTGTCAGAGAGACAGCACAAACAAGGGGAGCAGCTGGTAGAAGGAGAGGCAGGCTCTCTGCTGAGTAAGGAACCCCAAGCAGGACTTGATCCTGGGACCCTGGAATCATAACCTGAGCCAAATGCAGATGCTCAACTGAGCCATCCTGGCATCTCAAAATTACTCCAAATTTTAAAGCAACTATCAAAACTGTGCTCCATTAAAAAAATGAACTGAATGTAACCATAAAATTTCTCAAAAGAGAAATATAAACAATAAGAAAAGAAACAAATAAAAATTTTAGAAGAGAAAAATACAATATCTGAAATAAAAGATTTAGTAAATATGTTAAGTAGCAGAATAGAGTTGACAGAGGATTCCTATCAATGAACATTAAAATAGATCAGTAGAGATTCTCTAATCTAAAAAAAGAAGAAGAAGAAATGAACAGAACCTCTGCAACCTATGAATATGTATATATTTGTGTCACTGGAGTCCCAGATATTATGAACAACTTTATTCCTATAAATCTGACAACTTAGAAGAAGTGGAGAAATTTTTCAAAGGCATAAACTACCAATACCATTCAAAAAGAAACAGATAATCAGAATAGTTCTTTATCTGTTAAAGAAATTGAACCCTTAGTTTAAAACCTTCCAAAAGTAAGCCTCCAGACTTACATGTTTTCACTGGAGAATTCCACCAAATTGTTAAGGAAGGAATAATAATCTCTTTCAGAAAAATAAAAGAGAATGCTTTTCAATTCATTTTCTGAGGTCAGCATTACACCGATACCACAACCAGACAAATGTATTGCAAGAAAAAGCTACAGATCAAACCCTTTATGAACATAAACACAAAAATTCTCAACAAAATATTGATATACTTAACAATATACTGAAAGGATAATATAGAGGAAGATGGTGACAGACTAGGAGGACCCCAGGCTCTCTTCATCCTATGAACACAACTACATAACAAGTCATCTAAAATAGCCCAGAAGTTGACATGAAGACGGAGGCAACTCTAGAAATGGACCTGAGGACTGAAAGAACAAAATCCACAACTAAAATAGAACAGCTAGGAAATATACCAAAGAAGGTAGGAAGTGCAGAGATATGGTTTCAGAGAGAAAAGGGTCACAGGTGCTGCAGAGGGGAGGGAGCCATCGTTATGGAAAGGACAAGAGAGAGAGAGGAGTAGAAGGAAATACACAAGGAGAACATGTCCCAAAATCAATTGGCAGAATTTCTGAAAATGAGAGGGCTGTATTTCATGAATTCTTGCAACCAGTGGGGTTTAAAGCCTGTAGTTTAACAGGACGGAGGGCTTGGCTGGAAAAGAGCCCAGAGGGCACTGCACCTGTTCCTGGAGAGAAGGCAGAAAAACAACCTGGGGCAGACAGTGTGGCCAGAGTGATCTAAAGGACACCTGGAGGGCCCCTGGGTGGCTCAGTGGGTTAAGCCTCTGCCTTCGGCTCAGGTGATGATCTCAGGGTCCTGGGATCTAGGCCCGAATAGGGCTCTCTGCTCAGCAGGGAACCTGTTTCCCCCTCTCTCTCTGCCTGCCTTTCTGCCTACTTGTGATCTCTCTGTGTGTCAAATAAATAAGTAAAATATTTTTAAAAAAGAACACCTGGGGTGCACAGGGGAGATTACTTGCTCTTCTCCAAATGCATCCCTGAGAGGCAGCATTCATAGAGATGCCTCTCTGGGAATCATGGAGGTGGCCGGTACCATTTCCCTCTCCCACCCCTCGGCATAAACACAGAGTCACTGCAGGAAGCAGCACAGCACCAACACTGACTACCTAACTTGCTTATACCAAGCCCCACCACCCTACACGCTGGTGGAACAGCCCTTCTCAGTCATGCTTGCCTTAGTCCCAGCACAGCAGACCCCTCCCCTAGAAGACCAGCACAAACCTCTGCCCACACCACATTTCTCAACCAGAGAGTTCTGCGTGGCCTCAGTTCTGGTGGGGGTCATGTCAGGTCTCATTCCACAAACAGACCAGAGCACACCTAGTTAAAACTCACCACAGTCAGGCAAGTATCAAACACTGCCAGCAGAAGGGAGGAAATAATGAAGATTTAGGAGAAATAAATGATATAGAAACTTAAAGAAAAAAAAAAGAAAGACCAATGAAACCAGGAGCTGGTTCGTTGAAAAAAATCAATAAAATTAATAAACTTCTAGTTAGACTTGCCAAAAAAGAAAAGAGAAAGGACCCAAGTAAATAAAATCATAAATAAGAAGAACACAAAGAAATCTACCCCAAGACACATTATAATTAAAATGTTAAAAGTTAAAGACAAGGAGAGAATATTAAAAGCAGTGAAAAAAAGAGAAAAATAAAACTTCTTATATACGAGGGAATACCCATAAGACTATCAGCAGATTTTTCAGCAACAATTTTGTAGGTCTGAAGGGAGTGGTATGTCATAGTCAAAGTGCTGAAGGAAAAAAAAACTTCAACCAAACATATTCTACCCAGCGAAGTTATCTTTCAGAAGAGAAGGAGAGATAAAGAATCTTCCAGACAGCAAAAGCTAAAGGAGTTCATCACTACTAAACTGGCCTTCTAATAACTGTTAAAGAGACTTTTTTTAAGCTATAAAGGGCACTAATTTGTAACAATAACACGTATGAAAGAATGAAATTCACTTGTTAAGATAAAAATATAGTAAAACTGTTAAAGAGACTTTTTTTAAGCTATAAAGGGCACTAATTTGTAACAATAACACGTATGAAAGAATGAAATTCACTTGTTAAGATGAAGATATAGTAAAGGTAGAGTTGCTTAGTCACTTACAAAGCTACAATGAAAGTTACAAAACAAATGTATACCACAGTAATATAAACAATTATAAGAGAATATTATGAAAAACTATATACCAATTTATTGGACAACCTGGAAGAACTGGACAAATTCCTAGAAATATATAAATTAACAAAACTGAAACAGGGAGAAATAGAAAATTTTAACAGACCAATAACCAGCCAAGAAATTGAATTAGTAATTAAAAAAACTCCCAACAAACAAAAGAACCAGATTGCTTCCCAGGCAAATTCTACTACACATTTAAAGAAGAATTAATACCTACTCTTCTCAAACTATTCTGAAAAGTAGAAAAGGAAGGTAAACTTCTGAATTCATTCTATGTAGCCAACACTACCCTGACAGTGAAACCAAATAAAGACTCCATTAAAAAAGACAACTACAGGCTAATATCACTGAGGAACATGGGTGTGAAAATTCTCAATGAAATACTAGCAAATCAAATCAAACAATACATTAAAAAATCATTCACCACAAGAAAAAAAGAAAGAAAGAAAGAATGAAAGAAAGAAAGAAAGAAAGAAAGAAAGAAAGAAAGAAAGAAAGAAAGAAAGAAAAATCATTCACCACAATCAAATGGGATTTATTCCTGGCTTGCAAGGGTAGTTCAGTATTTGAAAATCAAACAGTGTGATATGTTACATTAATAAAAGGGAGGATAAGAACCACATGATCATCTCAAAAGATGAAAAAAAAAGGATTTGACAAAATACAACACCTATTCATGATAAAAGCTCTCAACCAAGTAGGTTGAGAGTAAACATACCTCAACATAATAAAGGTCATATATGAAAACCCCATAGCTAATATCATCCTCAATGGGAAAAAACTGAGCTCTTTTCTTTTATTGTCAGGAACAAGACAGGGATATGCATTCTTACCAGTTATTTAGCATAGTACTAGAAGTGCTAGCCACAACAATCAAACAACAACAACAAAAAGAAATAAAAGGCATCTAAAAAATCAGCAAAGAAGAAATAAAACTCACTATTTGCAGATGATACAATACTCTATATAAAAAACCTAAAGGACCCCACCAAAAAAACTGCTAGAACTGATAAAAGAATTCAGTAAATTTTACAGGATACAAAATCAACACACAGAAATCTGTTGAATTTCTAGAAATCTATAATGAATCAGTAGAAAGATAAATTAAGGAATCAATCCCATTCCCTACTGCACCAAAACCAGTAAGATGCCTAGGGATAAACCTAACCAAAGAGGTAAAAGACCTGTACTCTGAAACTCTAAAATATTGATGAAAGGAATTGGAGATGATAGAAAGAAATGGAAAGACATTCCATACATATGGATTGGAAGAAGAACAAATATTCTTAAAATGCTCTACTACCCAAAGCAATCTACACATTTAAGGCAATCCCTATTAAAATACCAACATTTTTCACAAAGCTAGAACAGACAATCCTAAAATTTATGAAATGACAAATGACACTGAATCGTCAAAGCAAGCTTGAAAAAGAAAAAAAGCAAACCTAGAGGCATCACAATCCTGACTTCATGTTGTATTACAAAGTTGTGATGAACAAAACAGTATGGTATTGGCACAAAAATAGACACACAGGTCAGTAGAACAGAATACAAAACCCAGAAAGGAACCCACAACTATATGGTCATTTAATCTTTGACAAAGAAGGAAAAATATCCAATGGGAAAAAGATAGGATCTTCAACAAATCATGTTGGGAAAACTGGACACTAAATGCAGAAGAATGAAACTGGACCATATATGCAAAGATATATATGTCTATTTACATACACACACAATGGGATATTACTCAAACTTAAAAAAGAATGAAATCTTGCCATATGCAACAACATGGATGGCGCTAGAGTATTATGCAAAACGAAATAAGACAGAGCATGACAAATACCATGAGTTCACTCATATGTGGAATTTAAGAAACAAATGAGCAAAGGGGGAAAAAAGAGAGAGAGAACAGCAAACCAAGAAACAGACTAGTTGAGATAATAACAGAGAACAAACTGATGTTTACTAGAGGGAAGGTAGGTGAGGGATGAGGGAAATAGGTGATGGGGATGAAGGAGGGCACTTGTGATGAGCACCTGGTGTGGTGTGGAAGTGTTGAAATACTACATGGTTCACCTGAAACTAATATCACACTGTATGTTGACTAACTGGAATTCAAATAAAAACAAAACAAAACAAAAGATAGTATATAAAAAAATAAAAGATACTCCTCTCTGATCTACTAGAGTAAGTTGAATAGATATAAACATTATTCTTTTGTCCTCATAAAAGCTAATTCTGATTTTTGTTTGTCTTTTGGTTTTTAGTCTAAGTTAGAATGATGTTGAATATTTTATTTGAGTATTTCTAAGGTTTAATGAATCTTTTGAACACTGGCATATTTAAAATAGTATTGCTCTCCATAAAAGTGTCTCTATATTTTTAATCACCTCTTTAAAATATGTTGGCTTACCCTTTAGAAGAAAGGCAGTAATTATTAGAACTACAAAGGGCATTATTACAGAATTATGTAAAGCTTATTAAAATTTGAAAACAATATTTTTATTTTTATTAATATGATAGGTTTTTTAACATAAGCTTGTAAAACTACAGGTGTGAAAATGTAGGTGTGTCCAATAATGTCTAATGTCATTTCAACCCTAAGCTTTACAGGCATCATTTGATTACTGTGTCTCCATTGTTAAATAAGCACCTATAAAGTCTTGCAGGCAAACATGTTAGTGTAATACATGGCTCTCTATCTGTACATAACTATCAGTTTATTTTTTCCCTGTTTCTTCTACCCCTCACTCACCACACCTGGCAATCACCAATCTGTATCTGTGAGCTTGGTTTATTAATTTATGATTAATTTATAGATTCGAAATGTAAGAGAGATCATGCAGTAATTATTTTTTTCTGACTTTGACTTATTTCACTCAGCATAATTCTTACTAGGTCTATCCATGTTGTGCAAATGGCAAGATTTCATTCTTTTTTGTGGCTGATATACCACAGTTTGTTTATTCATTCAGCCATGAATGGAGATTTAGATTATTTCCATATCTTGGCTATTGATAAGTAATGCTGAAATGAACATGGAGGTGCATCTATCTTTTCAAGTTAGTGTTTTTGTTTTGTTTGGATAAATACACATAAGGGCGATAACTGGATCATATGTCATTCTATTTTTAATATTTAGAGGAATCTCCATACTGTTTTCCTTTGTGGTCATGCCAATTTACATTGCCACCTACAGTGCACAGGTGTTTCCCTTTCTCCACATCCTTGCCAACACTTGTTATTTCTTGATGATTAATGTTGCAGAGCCTCTTTTCATGCACCCGTTGGCCAAGACATGTCTTCTTTGGAAAAATGTCTTTCAGATCTGCCCAATTTTTATTATTTACTTATTTATTTTGTTTCAAGTTTTTATTTAAATTCTAGTTAGTTAACATATAGTATAGTATTGTTTATATAGTATTTTAAGGAGTAGTGATCTATCACACACCTATCACACCCTGTGCTTATCACAAATGACCTCCTAATACCCATCACCTGTTTAGTTTAGCCCACCCTCCACCCACTTCCCCTCCATCAACCGTCAGTTGTGTTCTCTATAATTAAGAGTCTCTTATGGTTTGCTTACCTCTCTTTTTTCCCCTTCCCCTATGTTCACCTGTTTTAGCTCTTAAGTTCCACATAAGACTGAAATAATATGGTTTTTCTTAGCATAATACACTCTAGCTCCACCTATATCATTGCAAATGGCAAGATTTCATTCTCTTTGATGGCTGAAGAATATTATACCACATCTTCTGTATCCATTCATCAGTTGATGGACATTTGGGCTCTTTCCATAATTTGGCTGTCATCGATAAAGCTGCTATAAACATTGGGGTGCATGTGCCCCTTTGAACCAGTATTTACCCTCTTTGGGTAAATACCTAGTAGTGCAACTGCTGGGTCTAAGGTAGTTCTATTTTTACTTTTTGAGGAATTTCCATACTGTGTTCCAGAGTGGCTGCACCAGTTTCCAGTGTAAGAGCAGAACAGTGTAAGAGCAGAACTGAGCAGATCTGCCCAATTTTTTATTGGACTGTTTTTTGCCACTGAGTTATTTATATATTTTGGCTAACAGCCCTTTATTGGATATATGATTTGTAAATATTTTCTTACAATCAACAGGTTGCCTTTTTATTTTGTATATGGTTTTCTTTCCTGTGCAGAAAGTTTTTAGTTTGATGTAGTCCCATTTATTTTTATGTTGAATCTGGAGATTGCTTTGCAGAGTTTGACATTTTTATTTTATTTTTTAAAATATTTTTATGAGAGAGAGAGAGAGAGAGAGAGAGAGAGAGAGAGAGAGAGAACACATATGCAGGGTGAGAGAGGCAGAGGGAGAGAGAGAAACAGATCCCTGGCAAGCAGGGAGTCAGCCTAATGTGGGCTCCATCCCAGAATCCTGAGATCATGACCTGAGTCAAAGATAGACATTTAACTGACTAAGCCATGCAGGTGCCCCAAGTTTGGACATTTTAACAATAGTAACTTTTTCAGTCTTGAACATGGAGTATCTTTCCATCTGTGAGCAATGGGATGTCTTGTATTGTTCCTGATCTCTAAGGACAAGCTTTCAGCTTTTCACTAGAGAGTATGACGTTAGCTTTATTATGCCAAGATACATACCCTTTTATATCCACTTTATCTATGGTTTTTATCATAAATGGTTGTTGAATTTTGCCAAATGCTTTTTCTGCAACCATTCAGATAATTGTATGTTTGGTGGTGATGTGATGTTGACTGATTTGTGGATGTTGAAGCATCCTTGCCTCCCTGGAATAAATCCCACTTCATGATTCTTTTAATATATTTTTAAAATTTGGTTTGCTAATATTTCATTGTGGATTTTCCCATCTATGTTCATCAGGGATCTTGGCCAATAATGTTCCTTTCTTATGGCATCCTTGTCTGATTTTGATATTAGGATAATGCTGGCCTTTTAAAATGGGTTTGGAGGAGTTACATCCTATTTTGTATTTTTAGAAGAATTTGAGAAGGATTAGTTTGTGAAATTGTTTGGTCTTGGACTTTTGTTTGTTGGGAGGTTTTTAATTACTGATTCAACCCCCTTGCTAATAATTTATTCAGATTTTCGATTTCATCATTATTCAGTCTTCGTAGGGTATATGTTTGCAGAAATTTATCTATTTCTTTTAGGTTATTAATTTGTTGGCATATAATTGTTCCTACTAGTTTCTTAGGATTCTTTGTATTCTGTGGTATCAGTTGTTTTTTTTTTTTTTTTTTTTTTTTTTTTTTTTTTTTTTTTTTTTTTTTTTTTTTTTTTTTTTTTTTTTTTTTTTTTTTTTTTTTTTTTTTTTTTTTTT